>JAZGTH010000038.1:3292500-3467500 GCA_036877525.1 Chromobotia macracanthus
TTAAATATTAATTACTAATGTTGTCTGTGCTTGAGTGTGGAAGCCACCGGGAGATGTGCTTAATTTATTTTTCCAGGTGTTTATTTGCTGACATTAAATTTAGAAGATTCTAAATGCAGAATGGTGAAGTTATTACTGAGAAACCCACAAATATTTCTGCTGCAAAACTTCTGTGAGTCTTAGCAGGTCTATTGAGTGATGCCTGAGCAGAATCAGTGATGAAACTCTCATCAGAGCTCTGATCCATCACATTTTTGAAGGGTGTTTTTCAGAAGCTGACTGCATGTTGAATCGGTTTAGTGGGATGGATTCGCTGGAAAACCCTGCAGCGCTGCATTCAACGACCCGCTGTTCTGTAGAACCTTGAACTATCACCGGCCATGTTGCTGTGGCGATGGCTGGGGTTGTGCTGCACATTAATGAGGAGGAGGAATAGCCGGGCTGGACAGAGAAGGTGATGAGCATTAGAATCCCTGCTGAAAAGACCATGAGCTGTATTTCTGTTCTGGTCCAAATTCATTCTGTAGACAGTGCTACTCTGCAGTGGCTGGACTAGCATATCCGTGCACTTCACCAGCAATGCTAAAACCTGCATTCATGCAGATACAAGAATTCCAACTAAACATTTTAATAAAGAATTTAACTTGGCTTTACATTGGAAATTACAAGTTGAGTAAATAATGTAGGGTTGCAAATGAGGCAGGATGACATATTAGCATTTTTGGTGAACTATTCATTTAAAATGTATATATTGGGCTGAAATTTGAACATGCGTCCTTTTGCACACCAAACAAAAGCTTTAGTTGTAGACTAACATTTTTTACAGTTATAAAGTTCTCTGTTTGTAGTTTTCTGTGCCTTTTTCACTCTCATCCACGACTCCTGTACCCGTGCCCTGACTTCCTCTCTGATCTAAAGAGGCTTGTAAATGGTCTCACAGAGTTCTGGATCTTCATTAGAACAGTGACGACATGACCCTGCCTTTTAATCCAGTATGTTCTTTCCATGCGTCCTCCTCCAGCACCTCTGTATTTCTCCGGCTCTCTTTCATCTTTGTCTCGTCTCATTTCACTGTTTTGCACTGGCTGACTGCAGCGCTACATTTCTGCGTTGCAAATGAGTCTGTCAGGCTTCAGAGATACGCAGACAATTAACAGCCAACACAGGCTGTGTTTAATGCTTAAAGCGTCTTAAAGACAATGTGAAGAACTGAATCACTGGACAGACATGAAGTCTGTGAAGTTTTCTCATCTAATATTCCTCTCTGAAGATTGTTAACCACACACAGGCTGTTTTCTGGAACTGAACGAATGTATGTCAGGACCCCTGGTGTTGTATGTCTGTTTCTAAAGCAAAATATTACAAAACGAAAACATGCCAACATATAATTTTAGCCTAGCCAACCAGAAAATACAGAAATACTGACTACTGATGCACATAAAACTTGTTTTACTGTATATTTAATATAAGATGCAGGCATCTGCAAATTATGAAGAAAAACATTGATTGTAGACTATCACAGAAATATTTTTTTTACCAATTAAAGGTACGTAACACTATAGACAGAATGTTTGCCCTAATGTAATAGAGTTTTTTTGCACTTGTTAGCATTTCAATACATAGATGTAGATCAACATAAAAGACATTGATGTAATTTTATTGTTATTTTTGCTCTAGGACTAAAGGTTAATAGATGCAAAGCTAGCTTCATGTCTCAGTATAGTTAGCATGATGGTTCCTGCAGTAAGTTCATTTATTTTGAGCATTTTCTAAATGGCTAATCTTTAAAAAGCGAATCTGTTGTGTGTACAACAAGTTCGTATAATTTATCTTAAGTAGATCACAGCCTGGGGACCTATTTTTCAAAAATCTTTAACTGGCTTCCTGACAGTGCAGTAACATTTATATTCATTTTCTATTAACAATGACATACATTATTTAATAACTGAATGAGACGAAGATTTTAATATTTCTGCACATCATTTTCAATATTTCTGCACATCATATAAACCTATTATCTGTAAAGGTCATGTTTTTCTTGAATTAACATTCTTGGAAGGGAATTGTTGTTGCAACAATAGTTGAAAACAGCAAAGATTTAATTGTCCTGGTATAAAAGAATAAACTGACCGGACTGAATACCAGTCGCACTTTTTATGAAAGTCTTCTATACTAGGGTTATTCAACTCCAGTCCGTACGGGCCACTGTCCTGCAGAGTTTAGTTCCAACCCCAATCAAACACACCTGAACCAGCTAATTGTTAGGACAACAGTAGGATTACTTGAACCTTACAGGCAGAAGTGTTTCATTTGGGTTGAAACTAAGCTTTGCAGGACTGTGGCTCTCCAGGACTGGAGCTGAATAGCCCTGCTGTATAGAGTATAGTTTATTTCATATATGTAATTATTATATCATAATTTTAAAAAGCCCCCTCCCACACACACTAGACTGTCTGATCTCATCAGCCAATCAGCTCACAAGAAGCTGCCCTCTGATGTGTTTTTACTGTGTTCTGATTGGCTCCCTCATGTGCCTGCTCGGTCTTCCTACAGCCACTGCTCTGAGGATCCTGCTTTGAGCTCTGATAACCACAGAAAGATGGATGAGGCAAAAACGAAGTCGCTGTTAGTCACCTGCTCTCATTTGTGGGCCTCTACATCTTCGTCAGCTACATGACAGGAGTTGGAAACAAGAGGTGGGTGCTGGGCGGCTCGGCACAGTTTTAAAGTCATAGATACTTCCCCTCTTGTCATGTTTTCTTGTAATTGCTGTCTGGCCCTGCCTGTGTGAATAGCTGTGCAAGAGAACTTATTTTCCTTTTTCAGTGCTTCCCTATGGGGCTCGGCTCTGATACGCCAGCAGTAATCAGCTCTTTTTACTAACAGCGCTCTTCTACAGAGATATATTAGGCAGTGCAGAAACCTGGAGTCTTCGGTCAAAAAAGCAGGTAAATTAGACAGGACAGGTTAATGCTCCAAAGGCCCATAAATTACACAGAGATTTTTTTAGATGGGACAGCTTCTGTTCCAATTTATTCATTTTCAAATACTGTAAAGCTTAATGTGGCTCTGCTTCATCCTGTCAGTTGGTGAGGAGGTAAGTGAAGCTGGGCCTCTACTGATGGAGATAGAGTTCGTAGGATCCATTTAGCTTGGAACACAGCCTGCCGAACAAGGAAATAAATTCTTTATCACCCAATTTTCTTATTATGACACAGCAGAAGGGCTCTTTTTGGGAATTACAGGCTTGTAAAATGTCTGTTCTTGTGAGTATGTAACAAATGATGGGCAGAAATGTATGGAGAAGACCATTGTGTCCAGAGCAGAGCACAAGGGACCAAATCTCTTGTGATAATCAACTCCTCAAGTCCTCAAGAGTCTTCACACACACACACACACACACACACACACACACACACACACACACACACACACACACACACACACACACGTGCGGTTGCTTCACTATAATACTGGGGATGTTTTTTAAAGCTTGTTATTTTCTCTGAAATAATCGTTTTATCCACCTTTGTGCATTTTTAGATTATCCTGGCTTAAAAAAATACATTAAAGTGGTTATTGATGTTGGCTGATCCTAAAAAGTAAAAAATGTATTAATACGCACAATGATATGAGATGAATCACTGTATTCTGGGTTGGATTTGGTTTTGAAAGTTACATCACATACTCCATGCGTGCCATTGAAGAATGACAACTACTGAAACAACATGAACGGTTGAAGGGATCACTACACTCACCATGTTTGACAAAATTAATCGTCTTTCAGCACAATAAAACACACTGTCACTTGATATCTACTGTATGTCTATGTGCTGCTCTACAGAATCCCTCACAACAAAGTCTCTGCTGTGAGTGTGCTTTTTTATTTGTGAAAATCTTAGTATTTAAGGTAATGCAAACTATTTCTTCTGTCTGTCACCTTTTATATATGGTTGTTGTGCAGTGATATATCACATGTACATGTTAACATTCTGCTGTATTATGCATGTTAGTGTGATATATTATAGCATGCTCAGTACGATGATGACGTAAACACATGCACAGTAGTTCACACAATACTGAAAATAATGAAAGCTAGAAATAGCTCCAGATAATACAGGTGTAACTTCTTATGTACACTGTATCAGTCAAACAGATGGATGATGGATGAATGGACGGACAGATAGATGGGCAGGCGGATGGACGAACGGACAGACAGATAGATTTTACTTTTTGGTTTTAAAAATTCATTTCCACATATCATGCTCATTCCTTGAACACAAGTGGAGCGTCATAACCCCTGTCAAATCACACTGTGTAAACAAAAGCATGTGTACACACATCTCTGTGTGTTTGAGGCCTCTGGGCTGTGCCACTGGAATCTCTTTCCATGCGCTGCTTTATTGATATTAGGCCATGCCATTGCGTCATCTATATATATTGCACCTGGACGCATGCTGCAGCGGAGCTCTGCGCAAATAAATGATGCTGACCTGACGTGTCTCCACCGGCCCGTACTGTGTTTGCTTACCAGCGAGATCAGCTTGTGCACTTTAATGAAAGACAATGTCTGTCAGATTCCACATCTAGAAGATAACAGAGCTGAATCCTCTGTTTATATAGTCCAATTCAGGCAGAGAAACGGTAGCAGTTGTCATGGAGGGATGTTTTGGTGGATGCTGGTGTACCATGCCTGGATCTCCAGTAAACAGTCATATGTTTCTGCATTCAAGGTTTTGTCTTGTGGAAGAGTAACTAAGTGCAAGTATGACCAGTAAGGGTCAGCTCGACCAGCAGGGTTCTGGTTATGTGGTCCGGTTGTGTCTGGTGGTTGGTTGTGGTTTATTGGATGATTAAAAGAAGACTGTGCTCTACCAACAGAGCTACAGGAACACCCAGAAGCACATTATAGACAAACATTTCCCACAATATCTGACCCGACTGCGCAGATTATGGATTTGCAGCTTTAAGAATTATTATTTTAAGACGATAGGGAAAGCTCATCTATGCATGGGATCAGAAATTTCAATAAAATACATAATAGATGTGATGGTAAATCTTGCACTAACACTTTTTGTTACATAATAACCTGCAAAGGTGCGATCAATATTCATTTACACATTGGCCTTTCCACAAAATGTATCCCAAGAAACTGGACCTTCCCTCACAGGGCACCGAGCTGTGAACATATTTGCTTTTAAAGCTACTAAACGCATTCTCTGTTTCTCATTATGGTGCCAATTAGGTTTCCATTGTGTAAAATGAAGTTTAAATGTAATCTTTTTTTAATCCCCAGAGCTCAGAGCAGAATTACAGAGAGCTGAGGAGCTGCTGCGGGGTACGGAATCCCCGCCTCACCCGGGGGACGGCGGTGCAATAACGGTGAGCATTTACGAACACGTTGAGTAATAGAAATATTGATGTACCATCGTCCGCTTTCATTCTGCTGCGCCGGTCCTGTGGGTAAAACCTTGCGCTTTGCAAAATCTTAATACAATATTACAACATATTAGAACATAAAGTTTCACAATTTTATTCATGAAGTTGTGACACACACACACAGAGTAAAATCACAGTCACCTTCATCTGTGCTGGGCCGTATTGTTCTCTTGAAGCAGAAATATTGTTATTCAGGGGAGAAAATGGGGGTTAAGACCAGGAAAGAGAGAAGAGGGGCGGACAAAGAAAGCGGTTAAGGGATGGAGAGGAAGTGATTTGGTGGGTTTGGTGCATATAAAACCCGGATGATTTTAGTAAAGGGAAAAGCTTACACGACGTGATTGTACATTAGAAACCCGTGGAGAGCGGCATGGTGCGTGTGCTCTTGACGTCACAATGACACGGGTTCCAGGGTTTGGGTAATAATTAAACCTGACCAGATCTTTAATAGCATAACAGTGGGTCAGATCGCTATGCTACATTAATGGATTTTATGTCTGGTGCGGTCGTTCTCCACTAATGGGTCACAACCTACAAATGGGTCATGGGTGTGTTGAGATGGGGTTGTGTGCGCCTGAGAAAAATACAGCTAATTATGCAAAATAATAAAATGTACTAGACAACCATACACATCTAGAGCAGCAAAATAAGTCTTCCTTCACTTTCATTGTATGCAGATGTGAAAGAAGTGAATGGTGACTGGAGCTATAACCACGTATCAGATATCTAATTATTGTCAACAATTTAATTGCTTATAATATTTCATCATGTTACCCTGTAGACATGCATTTACATTACACACAGAAACATGATTTCAAAAAGTAACTTTTTTGCACATATTTTCAGGCTTGTAGAGTCTTGTAATGTCTACAATACAAAAAACTGTCTCACGTAAACCAGCCTAAGCATGTTTAGCTGGCCTTAGCTGGTCTAAGCTGGCGAGACCAGTTAACAGTTTTACTGTAGGCTGGTTTAGGTGTTGTTTTATGCAGCGTGAGCCTCTCTCATCCAGTATTACAGACATGGCTCCTATTAGATCCAATGACATCTCATTTCTCCTCCTAAAACGCCAGAGTTAAAGTTTCTAGTGCTGTCACCTGTGATGGTGTTTGAGTGTGGCCCCTTCATCCCCCAATTATACCTCCCAGCATGTAGTGGGACATTTAAATGAATGTTAACGTTGCCAAACGCTAGCTTGTTAGCGTCTAAAAGGCCCATGTTGGCATGACAAGAGCGACAGGTGCGCTTGCTTTCGTTTCCTGTGGCGTATCTGTTTCATTCTGGCTTACTTAAGAGCAGAAAAAGGCCAGTCAGCTGGGTTTTCAAGCCTCCAGCGTGTATAATGAGACCGTGGGCTGATTCTACGTGGCTAAAAGTACCAGAGCAGCTGCAAATTAGGGCCACAGACAGAACAGAGCTTGTGTCACAATGCCACACATTTCGAATCACAGTTGGTGATGTTGTTTTGTTCAGCTAAAATTAGATAGTATTTTTACATCGTCTGATGATCCTGGGAGGCTGTTACAGACAAGATACACAATGAAGTGCTCAATTGTGTTAGCTTTTAAGGGAAGCATGCGTTGACCTCTGTCCTCTAACGTATTGGCTTGTGAGGGTAAGATAACGGATGAATTTAAGTAAATTAGGCTAATCTTAGTCTTTTTCATAAAGTTATTATATATCTATCTGCCTATCTGTCCGTTTGTCTGTCTGTCTGTCTCTCTCTGTCTGCCTGTTTATCTGTCTGACTGTCTCTGCCTGTCTGTCTCTCTCTGTCTGCCTGTTTATCTGTCTGACTGTCTCTATCTGTTTGCCTTCGCAAACCAATCCTTGAAAATGGGTTAGGGTTCTATGATGATAATATAATCACATTCTTTATTTTTAATACCATTCCAGTAGTATGGTTCAGTATGAATTAAAATACTATGGTATTTGCTGTAATGCTGAATCACTGACAGCTTGGACAGGTCATTTAACTGGGATGATTTCACACAGGGTTTTCACAGCTTTAATTAGTGGGTCTATCTAATAGGGTATTTTGGGGCCCGCGAGCATACAAACACACATAAATGTAGACTGAAGCCGTGGCCCCTTAACAATACTGACTTACATGTGTTTATGTACATGTTTAGCTTTTAACTTTAACTGTGTCACCTGCTGGGAATGCTGGCTGGGCAGAACCAAAGACTATAAAATGAAAAAGATGTTGCAGTCATATCACAACGAATGGGGGAAAGTGCAATGCTCAATATGGCTGCTCAAGCAAAGGAAGTCAGGAAAAAGAGCCAATCAGCAATCAGTAAAGACTAACAAATCATCTGGAGGAGGGGCTTTGTGAAAAGTGTTTTTTTGCTGTGCACACCTGGAAGAAAATGTTTTTTTCATTTAACTTTAGAAACTTAAGCTTTAGAAATGTATGTCAAGTTTTTATTGTTGGTTGTAAAGATGTTGTTTTATTGTGATGATAGCAAACCATTTTGAAGGTATCTCTCTTCTCCTATTCCAGTAGGTAGGTCTTGGTCTTGTATTACTAAAGTAGCTGCCCGGAGGTGTTGCAGAAATGACTTCCTTGACATGACTTTCCTGGTGGAACTTAACTTCTATTTCTAGAGGGTTAAAGCCATGTTTTGTGAACTATGAGAAACAAGAATCACATATGTTGGATGTCTGTTATTGAATGTTATTATTTGGGTGTCAGTGATACTGGCCGTCTTCGCAGAACTTTTAAAGGAAGTGAGGGAGGCAGAGGGCCAATGTGTGTGTGTGAGAGAAAAATGAAAGAAAGTGTGGATGAAACAGTATGTGCATGTAGCCTGTGGCAGTTTAGTGTTCTCCATACTGTGATTGTAATTAAATCTATGTGCTGCCAGGATTTTCTGGCACTTTACTCCTCACCGAACCTCTTTCCATCTGCCACACGCAGTTCTAACACAGGCACCTACAGGACATTTGGAGAACAGAGGCTGAACGCCTGCTTTTTTTCTTAGCGTTTTTGTTCCTCCCTTCCTTAACACAGGGGGTGTTAGGACCCTGCAGCTCAGCCAGATGCATCACAGAGAAAAGCAATGTGATAGATTTTTAAAATTTTATAAAAAAAAAGGTGTGTGGTGTTTGCACATGCAGGATGTTAGGGTGTCGCAAGGGCATTGCTAAGAGGTTGCTAGGGTATTCAGTGTGTTTGCTAAGATTTTGCAATCAAGTCTGTATTGAAAGGTCCCTAGATATAACTCTGATCACGTTACATATGTGCCTGAATATCATCGTTGTTGTTTTGTATCACTTATAACACTGTACATATGTAACTAACCTCGCTTCAGAGGAGATGTGACTGCCACACTCAAGACCAGAACACAGACTCTCTTTTTCTCAGAATTGTCAAAAAAGTTATTTTAGTAACATTAGTTAACGTTACATATCATATATATCAAAAACTATATTCTTAAGTAGTGGAATGTTTTTAAAACGTTACATAATTAAAAAAGAAAATTTGTTAGCTGGGCATTAGCAGCACATTGAGCATGGCATCTTAACCTCTGGTAGTCTCAGCATCACATCCTCAGAGTGTCCTCACAAATCTTCTTTTACCCTAACAGAAAGTCAACAGTACACATGTACGCACATTGTGATTTGTGTTACAGGAGCAGTTTGTGTTTGCTTTGAGTGTGTACAGAGGAGCTGTATGAAGCCTCAGAATACCAAAAGCTAAATATCAGTCAGACATAACACTTCAGCTGTACATTTAACCCAGTGAGAGCCAAGGGAACAAGGTGTGAAAGATTATAGAGCAGGAAAAAGCAGTTCTGTGCATAAAACCACTGACTCCATCAAAGCTGTGAATATCAGTTTAAAGGTGTACACACCCTTCTGTTACATACTCACTTTCCTTCATCTCCCTCTCTCTGTGGGCCTGAATATGCCTTTTAACTCAGCGAGACACTAGATCTCTTTTTGTCTTCAGCTGGACACCACAGGTCATCAGTTATATACACAACGTACGTGCATGTGTGTGGGAGAGAGAGAACTTTCGGATTACAGTATTTAAGGTGTATTGTATGAAAGGAAATATGGTTGGGATAAAAAGGTGAACTCTATGAAGGGTGCAGATGGAATGGGAAGTGAACAATGAATGCTGTTATTATGGGGTGCCTGTGTGCCCGGGACTAAAATCCCCTCTGATCCAGTGATCCATGTAGCCTAACTTTGCTCGCTTATCACACACAGTGCAAGGAGACTGGACAAGTAGGCCAATTTTGCCAGATTTAGTAACACAGAAACTTTCCAATTTTAGGATTTGGATTGATCCAAATATTTGGCTTATAGACTGTATACTGTTTAGGTTTAAATTTAGACAGCTGATACACAGACCTTTACCCAGTAACTGTAAAGTTTGAACAGATGCTTGTTTTCTATAGCAGTGGATTTGTATGTGGATTTGTAAGACTGTTATGTGTTTAGTTTGGGCTTCGACATTAAAATTATACTCTTGTATTTTCGTAACAGCTCTTGGGGAAACCACCACTCGCTGTAAAACACAGTTTATGATTTCTATGTCATAGAAGGCAGCTCAGGGCAGGTTGTCACATTATCACCACAATTTAATATGTCCAGATGTAATATATCATAATGTATTGAATCCCCAGCAAAAACATTTAACCATTTCATTAATTATTTTGTGCTTTACAATTGTTGTACCACTTAAATCTGTATTCTATATTTTATTAACAAATTGTTTGTAATATGTGTATATTATGTTATGTATCCACTGATCTATTAATGTATAAAAATTAGATGTTGGCGCTGAACAATCTGGCAAATTGGTCAGATTTTTTCTCTGCAAAGAGCATCACAAAGCTTTAAAAAAATAAAGCTATAAGCTTTTCTTCAGTCATCTTATATTTACTATGTCTAAATTCTGCAGCGCCTATTGCAACACAGAAATAAAACAATTTTCCTGTATAAACCCAATCTCAGGCAAACCATTTCAGATTCATCATCATCGTCATCTCTCTCTCTGTCTCTCTCGCTCCGGTATATCTGAATCCCTCATGTTGACTCAAGGTGACCTCAGTTGAACTCCTAAGCTGGTGTGATAGTTTGCGTTTTTTCGCATTTTCTTCACACCCAGAGTCTATTACAGCTTATTCAAACTGAATTATGGGTAAATGAGTTTGTGTCAGTGAGTGAACTCAGGCACAATCAATGAAGAGGAGATTACGAATAGGTCAGTAAACCTTTTGAACTGAAGGAAGGTCTTTCTGGAAAACATGAATCAATTCTGTCAACAGCTTGGGTGTTTTCAATACAATGAGTCCTTTATTTAGTTGCTTTTACAGACTGACCAAATTAATGAGGGGTCAGTGAATTTGACAAGATCATGGATTCTTCAACTTGCCTGCTGTCACATCTCAAAAGCATCATCAAGTTTCCGCAGTAAGATTTACAGCAGAAGAACCACAGCTGTGGGCTCTGTCTACACTTATACAACAGGAATATAAAATTCTCCAAGAGGTTAAAAGATGTTGAAGTGAGAAAATCCAGACTTGTATCTCACAGGGAATGTTTTAGAATACGAAACTAATGTTTCTCCATCGGCACACCCAGAGGTGTAGTGCGTCAAGAGAGGGCACTGTTTAGCCTTTCTTTCCAGTAATCTAACCCTGCATTTTCATATAGCAGCCTGTTACAGCTACTATACAGTTTTCATTTCCTCTCTTATTTTTACCCTAAACCTCGCTCTCCTTTTCTGCGTCCAGTTCTCTCTCTTTAATGTTCTTTTCTCTTCTGCAGTTTTGCATCGTATTTCATGAACCCCTGCGATCGGACTCAACATCTTCATTTTCTCCTCAGACACAAGTTGCTTTTCAAGAAACCTGCAGCTCAAACTTCTGACAAAGTCATCTGAGGATGATTTTATCTGTGAAACAGTGAAACAGTGTCTGTGAAGCCCGCAGCTGACAGCGAGGTTTGAACTGTGTTTCATATTTCGTTTCTGTTCACCCTGTCAGGCCTTTTACAGTAACGGTTAATCAAGAACTTCTTGTGGCCAATGCTGACACTAAAAACCGATGATGTCATGTTTCACATTTCATCTGGGCACATAGCTAATGAATTAAACATTGCTCACTGGCCACAAAATACAATGTGTTTAATTCTTTGAGTCTGGACTTTGCTATGCATATTGTAAATATCTATTCGCTATTACTTTCCTAATCTGCAAGCAAATTGAAGTGCCATGTTTCACAATTTATGAAATACGACCATAATAATCAAAATAAGAATATTGTCAGATGTATTGTTGAAGGCTATTAACCAATACATTACAACAGGTTGTTGCAGATGTCTGTTACGTGATGCATGTGATCACAGAGCAGTCGTATAATGTATTCTGTTTGAACAACCTTTGAGTTACATACAGATGTTTTTTGTTACATTTTACCTTTATACTGTAATGATATATACTATATGTGAACCTTATATGAACCTTATAGTGTGCCTATAGCTCCGCTGGTAGAGCGTTGCATTAGCAGTGCAATTATGAGATTGATTCCCAAGGAACACGTACTTACAATGTATAGCCAAATGCACAAATGTAAATGTAACTATTTAAAATGGCATGGTATTTAGACTAAAGTTATCCTCAGTTATGTTTTAAAACAATAAAAAATAATTGATCTAGCTGTCACTATATCTGACCGCAGGGTCAGCTGTGATTGACCAATCAGAATCAAGTATTCCTGAGCGGCATGTAATGCTCTACACATAATTACTGTGTTTATGGACACCAGCTCATATCCATCAGCTCTCAGAGGGATCTCTGCTCTGAGATATGACTGCAGCACTATTGATGAGACCAGCCTTAGCTCTCGTCTTCCTTTGCCTCTCAAGCCCTGCCAAGATCAATAAGCCCTTTCCTTGATGGACACGACATGCTGTTAAAGTGCCTTGACGGGGTACAGCATGCAGCCACGTCCACAAGAACTAGCATGCTTTTGAGCCCGATATCACTTGCAAATGTTATCTGTATTGGGTTCATTTGCTATCTATTTGCAGCAAACCATTGTAAGGACAAACTGGTCCAAACAAAAGTCGTGGCCTAATGGTTAGAGAGTCAGACTTGTAACCCAAAGGTCGGGTCTGGTGTGTTTACTCCTTACCAGTATGTGTTAAATGCAGAGGACACCTTTCAAGTATGACTTACCATAACTGACAAATATGTCACTTTAATTAAATATACCTGTACACTGCTTGGGTTTACGGGGCAGGGCCCACTATTAGAAATTTGGGCCCCATGTATTCCAGTGGTGACTGTACAGGACAGTATACAGTGTTATGTCCATTGCTAAGCAGTGATTATGTGACGCATCCTTGAATGAGAATTAAAAGTGAGTTAGTCTTGTGTGAATCCAGGGTTTTGTTATGCGCTCCGTGTAATTCCCTGTTAAGAAGTCTGAGGAGAATTCCAATGTCGCCGCATCTTTTCAGAGCTGATTATAATGCTCACTGGGCTCTCTGCCATCATCACAATAAAACTGTCAACGCACGTTTAGCAGAGTTGTAAATAAAGACATTAAAATGTCATTATTGATGTTGAGCTATTGACTGTTTTTTTGTACAGTAAATATATATTAGATCTGACAACAAATCTGTTATTGTAAATTAGAGGGCAAAGTGAGTCCTCTAGTGTAATGACCGCCAGTGAAAAATCAAAGACTTCATCGCTTTAAGAATTTTACAGCAATGCCTATTCAATACAACGCAGTACAGTGAAATTTCGACATTAACGTTATATTTGTAATTTCAATTTTCTTTTTCCACACTTTCTCTCTTTTGTCTTTTGCAGGTTCTTTCTTCCGTGCTGTTTATTCTGCAGTGGATGAAGAAAGTGCTAGATTTTAGTTAGATGTTGTTTAGCTCACATGCTTCTACGGTCTTTTGCTTTTTTTAAAACTATTTCGGCCTGTTTCTGATAGCTGGAAATAGCCTCATAAACATGCATGAAACATTAACACCACACACGCTTCTCATTATTTTGTCCTTTGAACAAGGTCTCCTTCTCACTTACAGAGAATTCCTTTAACAAGTGTTGGAACATGAGCGCACTGGCTGCTGGTCAGTGTTACTCATGGCATCAGTGGGGAAAGTAAGTTTGGAGTCTTTTTAATCTTTCAGAGCCACTAAAATAATTCGGTTCCAGATTGAAACTGATATATCTGCTACATGCGCAGTGTGCTGATCAGATGAGTTACTCCAGACTTGGACAGTCTAAAAATGTAAGACCAGCAATCCATTTGAATGAGACACATAGCAGAATATTTGTGCATGTATATACATGCATAATGTAAAGACACTAATGTAAAGACACTAATGTAAAGACTCGCGCTAGTGTCATACATCAAAACAAACAGGGATTACATACAATGAACTCAATGAAAACGTGACTATTAACAACTCTTTTAAAACAGTTTTACCCACACAATACATAGCAAAAATGGACTACATTTCATAGTTGTTGATCTTTGCTGCTATGTAAATTTCACCATACAAAGAGTAAAATGTCTTCTATCACTTAGCTGTTAGGGTTAGATTCATAGATAAGAATAAAACAGTTGTAATATTAAATTGACTAAATCTAGTTGGTAAAACAACGTATTTTGTGAATCTTACAGGTCAAGGCATTAACGTCTACACCTCAAACTGTGCTGGAAAGCAGCACAGTGTTTTCTGCTCAGGTACCATTACTAGAAAAAGTGATTTGTGGAAAATTTTCTTTTAGGACATTAAAAGGTGTTCCACACAACCCTAGAGGAAACAATATCATAGAGCTGATGACCTCATAAGTTTACCCGAGGTACGTGGCTTTTACTGTAGAACAGGAATGACTGTCCAATAAACAGAGGAATTATGTTCTCATTCTTCTGATCTCTTCTGAATCACAGGCGAATTTGTGTCAAGTACAAGAATTCTGAACGTCTCGTTCTGTCTCTTCACCAAACCAAATGTCCAAGTCTTGAAAAATATACTTGAATGTAATTGATGCTGAAGTGGGTAACTTTTATCGGGAATCTCTTTGTTGCAATCAAGGAGATGAATTCTGTGTGTTTCAATCTGCACTGAACGGCAATCATTTGTGGGATTCAGCTGTTGTTTACAGAAGGACTTTTGTCCTTATCGCTACGTTCCAAGCTCTGCATGGCGGTAACTCAATAACGGATCATTGCGGCGGGTTTGTTCGTCAAACGTTGTGTCCTTGGCAACATTCCTTTGAATGTCACCAAACATCTGTCAGAGTGCCAGAATCTGTATTATTTCCCTGGTAACCTCGCACGGTGGCGTGTCCACATGGATGCACAACAATTACAGTCTGTTGTTGATCTGGGGTGCTGAATGGAATGAAATGGCACAAATTTAACCTGCTGACATAAGCTGATGTAGCAGACATCTTTCTAATGGTGGTTACAGCCACAATTTTCTATCCAAATGTCAGCAGTGACAATGAGCCTGTTTATTCTGGACACACTGCACACATTGTAGCTCTTTTTAGAGATGTCTTCCGACTTCTTGCTCCCAGCATTGCAACTTCAACACATCATGTCCAGAAATAGCAACAAATATCTTTAAAAACTCTTTAAAAACACTGTGTTCTGTTCAGTTCTTTGACGCTCCATCTACATGTTTCAAACTGAAGAATGCGTCTGTACATTTATATAGGCATTTATGATTAAAGTTCGTCATCAGATTGGTCCTACATTTTGTACTCAGCTGTTATGTAAGTCTTTAGGCTGTATACAGCTATTATAGTGCATGCCTTAACTCATTGTAAACAATGTCAGTGCATGTCAGAGAATGTTTAGCTAACAGGGAATGTCTACAAAATGGGACATTTTGAGGCTTTTGTTACTTAATGGAAACATTAGGGAAACTTTTTTAAAACCTAGGATTGTTAGCTGTGAAAGAGTGTTTTAGGGTGAAATCTTGGGTAAAATTGGTGCGGCTGGTCCAGAAAGGGTGCGGGGGGTGTGCTGCGACTCATCCTGTGGATCATCTCACTCATGGATGATCAGCCGTTCTGCTCTCTTGTGTGATGAAGCTGCTGTGAGTCCAGCAGAGTCTCAGAGCCAGAAGCTCCATCTCTGTTTGGTGTTCTGCTTAAGGTTGTTGTAAAGACAGCTGAAAAATACTGACACACAGACGTTTTAAATCCACTGTACTGCCTCATAATTGTGTGCCTCAGTGAAACGCAGTGTTTTGAGGGATATTATGGACTACTGAGGATCAGAATAGAGTCTTAAGTTGCCGGGTCGCAGCTGACTCGCACATCTCCAACATGATTGTAAAGCAGGTTTCGTTTCAGTTTTACAGCTGATGTTGCAGTATGTTTTGAGTTACATATAACAATGTATTCCTCAGGTTTTTAGGATTGTAGTGTAGATATATATATATCTACATCTACACTACTATATATATATATCTACACTACAATCCTAAAAACCTATGTGTAAAAGTTCATTTTGACCTGTTGAACATACACATTTTGTAATACCATGCATTGAAAGTTAATTCAGGAAGACCTCTGCTGCTGAAGGCTGTATGAAGTTCATGCAGAATCAGCTCTGCTATCAAGAGATGCAGTCTGCTGCCAGTTGCTTGGATTGGCTGATTAAGAACAAAGGTGCAGAAATACGTGTGTGACAGCAGGAAGAGAAGGAAGTTCTCCACTAATGATGGAGGAGCCTCTGGGTGTCTTCTGACTCTCTGCTGCGTCTCTCTCGTTCTCTATCACACAGGCCTACACGCTCAGAGCAGGAGTCTCAGCTTGCCTTCACACTTCAGAATGTGACTTAAACGCAAGCTCGTCTCTAAAAAAAGGTGTGTGTGTGAGGTGAACATCAGGCCCTGCTTCAGACTGACACCCAATCTTTTGTGAGCATTTGAAGGATCAGGTTCTGCTCTCCAGTGGCAGATGTTTCACAGTGGATCTCATGGAGGTTGGTGTGACTTTATTAGCCCCAAGTTGTTCCTTTCGTGAGTGACGTAAGATTATGGATTTCAGTAACAGTATGAAATTGGATCATTGAAAAGAAAGGATATATCACAATCTTTAATTACAGGGTTTTGGCAAAATATTTTAAAGCTGCATTCTGTATTTTTATTTGATTAAAAATAAACGAAAATCGGTTATTAAGCAAGTATATAACAGATCAGTGTTCAAAACTGCGTCCTTACCTTACCCTGATTCACAAAGGTAAGTTTATAATGATTTATAATTTGAGCTGCCCGGTGCGAGTTCCCAAGAAGTGTCAGTTTGAGATAAAGAACAGAGATAAAGAAGCAAAAGTTACAGATTGCATATTTAAAAATCTCAATTGTGTCCTCATGACATCATGGACAGGCTTTAAAATAAAATTACAATTTATTTAAATATATGAACAATTATTAACAAATTATTCATAGCAATCAATTTACAGGACACTTGTAAACAAGTCACTTTATTGCAGATGAGCAGGGAAAATGAAGTGGCTGGAGCAGATCTGCAGTGTGACAGAAATAGGACTGAAGTTTCTGAAAGCACATTTGCGTCATGTCGCTCCACATCAGGCGATCCAGTGTAGACAGCTTTACTGATTATAAAGTTAGTTTTGTTTTGCATCGGTCTAGCCAGGCTGAGTCATTGTTCTTCTGAAAACTTCACATAGTAAAGACATTATCCCACCCACCAGTGTTCCTGGTTTGAAACTAGCACGTTTACTGGGCTGGTCCAATGTAGACTTTTAGCTTTGCCATATTCACTCTACATTTTCATTCAATATGAATTCATTACATTAGAGTTGTTGATTGTTAATCTTTATTTATCAATATTGGTTGTTTGTTTAATTTACACTATGGTACTTAAAAACATGCTATTAAACAAGCCAGTAAGTGCAGTGTAATAAAGATAATAAATACCAATATTCAATAAAATTTATGAATATTGCTTAGAATAATAATAATAATTGATATATATTTCTGCCATTAAGTAATATAGTAAAACTGTTGGCTGTTTACGGTTGCAAGGCAACACAGTAACTTACTATATTGCGTTATTTAGAATATGCAACCAGAGATCGAACAGCATTTTAACTTTAAACTACTCATTCACTTAAAATTTGGAAGACTTTTAAAGACTTTATTTCTCACTGTATTGGGCTACTCTGCAAATGCTTTATGAATGCACAGTTTCTGTCATGTATGTGAACAGTAAACTGAAACAGAGAGAGAGAACATGAATGAAACACAAAGCACCTCCCTTTGAGACTCAATGAGTGTTGTGATGCGTGTAAGGGGAATAGATATGGTGACCGGCGGGGTTTGTAAAGCAGGTGTGATTATACTCTCGGGCTCCCAGCAGTCACTTTACTGATAATGAGCAGTCAGGAGTCAGTGGTGAAATGCATGCAGGCAGAAGACCCTGAGGAGTTGTGTCCCTGTAGCCTGTGCCACCAGCTGCTGTTTGAACTGCTGTTTGAACAGGTTCTGCACAGTCTCGGCTCTCCAAAGGTGAATCTGCTGAGATTAGTGCAGTGCAGATGAACAGAGCGGGCAGGTATATTATTTAAAATAAATACTCAGTCCAGTTAAAATAAATACTTAAAATAAATACTCAGTCCAGGAACCTGCAGTAATTTCTCCTGCTGTAGTTAAGAATAAACTGTGAATATAGTGTAGCTGCACTAAAACCTCTATTCTCAGCCCCTCATCCAACTTCAGGGTACCATTTTTAAAGCCTCCATTAGCATCACAAGTGCCCTTGTGTTGCTATAGCAATTATAAAGCGATACGATCACAGTGTGAATTGCAAAACAGTGAAGCAATTACCTTATGAATACAGTAAAACACATCAGATGCTTCAAAGACAAACTGAATGTAAACAAGTTCATCTGACTTAAGGAAACCCTGTGTAATTGGGCTGGTTTTGGCTTTCGCTGTCCCTGATTGGACGTTCTTCTGAGAAGATGGTAACACAAGACAAACTCTTGAAATCTAAAGACGTGTGAATTGACTGCATATTTAACATGCGAGTTTGCTCTGGCACCGTGAATGCAGTTCTTGTTTTTTGTACACCACCCGCTGTCACAGCCAAGCAAATCGGAGTAAAGTTGACCTCTTTTTCCACAACATCTTGCCTCCAGTTTTCTTTATCTTTGAGATGGGCATCAAAGGCATTTGGTTTAAATGTAAATAAGTGATGACTAAAGTGCATATAACTAAAAAAGCAAACGTTTAGAATGTATTAAACATTTAATTAAAGCTCAGATACCCCAGAAATGTCATATCCTCTATCTGTATCTACATTATGATTCTATTTCCTTTACCTCTTTAATCTTTTAAGTAGTGTGTGTGTGGTTGTGTTTTCCTATCAGGTCAGCCTTTAGTGTGTTGTGTCAGGATGTTAGGAAGATGAGACACTAACAAAACTTCAGCTGGCCAATTAAAGGCTTCGCCTGCAATGTGCTAACTCAACAAACCTGACCAGCTGAAGGTTACAGCCTAATTAAGATAACCCAGCACCCCACCCACATACAACACACAGAGCCTTAAATATGACATCAATAATAAAGTAGCACCCACAATTTTAATGATTTTATTGAATTTTTATGCAAATGTAGATTTTTATACATTTTATACATATCATTTTTGTATACATTTACATCATTTTTTTATACATTTTTTTAAATATATAAAATTCTGAAACCAAAGACAGCTGCTATTTTGCTGTCCAGTCAGTCTGTGGCGTAAAGCTGTTGTAAGCAAAAATCTTTTGTAATACCAAGCATAAAATGCTTTTACTTCTTGTCAGGTGTCACTGAAATAGGTGTCCTGAGAAATATCACCTGTCTCTGATAGCACCAGCCAGCAGAAATGAATAACGTGTGCAGTCTGAATGTCAGCCAATCAGAACACGTGGAGATGATGCTCTGCCTATAGTGTGAGATGGGGACGGGACTTTGTGTTTAGGAGCACTGTTAAACCCTGGAAACCCTGTTTCTGTTTCAAGGTACATTTTCAATCAACATACTGCAGAAAGTCAGTCAGGTCCATTCTGGTGGTTTGCGTGTAATTCATTAGTGTAAATCATTCAACATCAAAAATCTGTGTTCGTAATGTATCAAAATGATTTGATCATAACTTCCTCTCTGCCTCTAAAACTGATGTTCTTAAACTGATTTCTCTTCACTGTCATTCTTTTATCTACAGAACTGTACACACACACTTGTGGAATATCACACTTAATGAAGAATACATCTAGACTGCCTTCAGTTTTGGGCCAAAGTCAGGACGGGTGGCCAGTCCAGCACAGAAGAAAGGTTGTTATTCATATATTAAAGTTAATATGCACAGATGTCTTCTTACCTGATAAGGCAGTGTTTTTGACGTTTAGACAACCACTGTGTGTTTAGCATTGTTCATAAACTCTGGGTTTAGATGAGGCTGTTAGCTCCTGCACTGAGGCATCTAAAGCTGGTGAGCATTTCTCCACGGTCTAGTTGAGATGTGGGCAGATCGCTTTCTGATCTTTTCTCTGAGCTTCCTATAACAGCCCCTCTGCCAATTCTGCCTCAGCCGAATACGTCTACCTGCATTTTGTTTTCTGAAATTCAAAGAGGCACAAGAGAGTGTTTTAACTCCATGTTGTCATGTTTGCTGATGAATTTTTTGCTCCAGTGCTCTTATATGAAGGGAGTGCAGAGGGCCATTTTTCTATCAGAATGGAATCATACTAAAGCCTTTGGGTCATTCCACGATCTCCAGCCCAGAAATAGTTCTCATCTATTTTGTCTCTGGCTTTTATCCTTTTCTTCATGCTGGGATCGTTAGGGTCGACCTCACAGCTTAGAATTTAATGAGGGACGAGAGGACGGTGAAGGGAAGAATACGAGTGAGGAAGGTCATTGCTCTAGTGGTTGTATCTCATGAGAAATGATGGGAGAAGCTATCGATTATAGCCAGCCGCTTGAGTCAGATAGGCAGGCAGAAAGAATCGGGTCCGTGAGACGAGACGAGTGAGACCTGAGAGATGAGTCTGTAATGAGAGGTCGGCTTTAAAAGCTAGAGACAGAACACAACAAAACAACAACAGTGACCAAAGAGTGAAGTTTAAAGCCAGCCACTCCTCATACAAAAACATGTAGATGGGGTTGGTTGGTTGGATGTATGGGCAGACGGACAGATGGACAGACATTACACAGACAGACAGACAAGACAGATAGATAGATAGTCTTTTTAAACTTTGATATCAGTCTGTAAACACTCTTTAATGGCTTTACTTACACACAAAAGAAAAATGTACGCTTTCAGACGGCTGGAATAGTTTCATAACTGCAGTCAGCGTGAGAGCTTCTATAAATGATGAATGTGAAGGAGCTCACCGTTGAAAGGCTCATATTGCGAGAGAAAATCTCTCTTCCATTAACGTGCGTGCGCTTCAGACGCTCCCTCTCTCGTTCCACGGTGCCGATTAACAGACTAGACCTCCTTAGCTGCTTCACAATGTCTTTGGAAACTCTAATCCTTTCACAACAGAGCCAAATCAGTCTTTGCTATTACACACACACACACACACACACAGAGAAACAATTTCCTTTCAGCACTCAAAGGGGGAGATGAATGAAAAGCTTGAATTGGACCGCAAGCATGGCCAGGCCTCAAATTGGATGAGAAATAACAGGATGCACATCACATCATTAATTAGTCAGAACTTCTGCCGCTTCTAGTAAAGGCATGCGATAGCAAGAAACTCTCAAATTGCACATAAACGTCACCTATGAGCCACCTTGAGGTGCGCTTTCTCCTTGATATAGTCGCTGTTTCGTCCTTTGCTTGCAGGGATGTTATTGATATCAAAGTTGAGCTCAGTTACGCCTCATAAAATGCGAAATGTTAGCTCAAAAGTTTCCGACAAACAAATGAGACAGTGTTAATCTGTCAGCTAATTGTTCATTAATTATGCTATAAATCACTGTGACTCTGACACTTTATCCCAATTTAATAACGCCACGCATGGAAGAACCTCATCTGGTTTCTCGCACCTTTTCCGCGCCTTGCGCACTTTGAGCTAATTGTCTTCCGCAAACAGAAGCTTGAGGTGGAGCGAGCAGCAGATCACTCATTATCCGTTACGCAAATATACCCTGCACATACCGAACCTGAGAGGAAAAACCAACCAAGCTACTGCAGAGTTATAAAAATGACCAAACACTAAGTTCTAAATATCTTGATTTTTAACCATTTTAGCTTATTTTAATGCTTGTTTTGTCTAATTTGAAAGAATTTTAAGTCTTGGGGCCCCCTTGGAAGTTTGTGGAAACCCCATGGTGGGCACCGGACCGTGGTTGAGAAACACTAGCCTATGCTAAGAATTACCTCTGTTGTAACCTACGATAATCAAGACCTTCATTTCCAATATGTTTAAAGGCAAGATTTAGCAAGTTAACTTAAGAACTGTTTGCTGTATTTCATATATCATAGAAGCTAGTCACTGACTCTACAGTAGACAGCTTAAACTAACTTAAACAAAAGTTTAAACTAACTTTTTAATACTAATTAATTGTAAATGAAATTAAAATTACAAAGTTACAATTAAATTACAGTTAGAGTGCAGTCCCTGTAATTGTCTTGTATGAAAGTTCATCAAACACAGATAAGCATAACACTTTCATTAGGGGCTCACTAGCTGTTTTTGTTTAGTAGCATACATTTATAATTTTTGTTCATAATGTGTTCATAACCTTCTTGGAGTTCAGTGAATCGAACTGAACTAAATGTAGTTATTTATGATATTTCAGAAACAAGAACATCAAAACGTCACCCTGGTGCACTTGTGGTTGTATATAAACGTTGGCAGAAATAGATGGCTATAATAAGATTTTTAATTTCAGGTATGAGTTTTATAACCCTGATTCATTACACACTGTGTCACGGCAGAAATTCATGTAGGACAGTGTATTAATGACATCAGGTCTGGTCTCTGCAGGCATGCATGCTGTGCTGAACAGAGCTGTGTGTGGAAGCCTCATTCTGCATGCTTTAGTATGTTAACACATACTTGTTTGTAATTCTCTTCCATCTTAAAATACCAGATCTGATTTCACAGATTTCAAGGTTGGTTTATTCCAGTAGCTAGTGCTGGTTGAATGCTAGTCTAACTGGTAAACTGAGCCATGTTGGTAACCAGCAAACCTTGGTAACCATGTTGGTAACCAGCAAAGCTAAAGCTGTAGCCCATTGCATAAACTGCTTAGACTAGCCTTACAAGTTAGTCATCTAATTTTTCTTCAAAACTGGTCATAACTTTTTAGGTCAGTTACATAAAAAGACTAGTCTAAATTATGGTTTATAGTCTGCTTTGGCCTATCTAATTGTTAGTTGGTCAGACTAGTTGTTAACCACTTTATGGAACTCTTAAACTTTACTAGTTTAAACACAGCATATACCTTTGACCTACATTTGTTGTGTTTCAGCAGGGCTCTCCACCACCTTCAGTTGTGTGTGTATGATGGACTGTAGGTGTGGTCTAACCTGCTGTTAACGCATTGACAGTCCAGTGACCTGGTTAGGAAGTGATGAGAAAGATCAATCTTCATATCCTCCACAGATGATAGAAACAGGCCAGGCATGAAGTCTTGCATTCCAGCCATGGACACAGATTTTAACAGTCTTTATATTGTGATTTATACTGTGAAGAGACAGCACAGTTAACCTGCAGGCTGCAAGAAAACAAATCAATTAATTATGTTAATGGACAATCCTGATGTCCTATTCACCTCAGTCCCAAACAATCAGTTTTATGGTGGAGTACTGGACTGCCAACAGGCAAGCACTGCATCACTGCATAATTCTGACGCCTCGGTTTCAAGCATGGCTCGTTTTAAAAGCCAAGTTTCAGCACCAGCTGTTAAATGTCCTTATTATGAATAAACAAGAGTAATTACTCAGTCCTCGTACCTCCCGCAGACCTCACAGCATTAAATACGGTTCCTTTTGTCACACTGATTTGAAACCGTGCTAATGGATACAGCTAAACAACCAGGGTTGGGGCATATTTTGGAGCAAATTAGCCATTTTTGAGGCAGTGCCGCGAGCAACATTATTGTTATATATAGTGTTTTTATCAGCTGAGATAAAGCACTTCATTAATCAACATATCTGGAGATGCAGGAAACCCCAGTAACTGGAGTTTATATAAGAGAAATGGAGCACAAGCTAATCTGGAACTGTGACAGTATTATGTAATCCTGCAGTGATGGAACTAATACATGGAACTTCCAACTACAGATGGAACTTATGCTGGTTGAAAGTTGAAAGGATGGCAATATATATCTTCTGTGGAAGGTACAGGACCATAAAATGTTTGTCGAACCTGATGTCCTTCTTGCCTGTCAGACTATGTATTTGTATACCTCTGGAGACGGGGCTTTGGAGAGCGTTCTGAGGGGAGGGCGGATTTTTATGTTCTCAAAACTAGCTTGCTGTTGCTAGCCTGGAAGTTGCTACCCTACCTTTAAAGGATGCAGAATACAGAAGCAGAAGAGCAATTTGGTGAATTTTTTTCAGCAAGCCACATAAATTTGAGGCATCAGTCACATCCAGAACTCGAATGCTGTGGGACAGATTACACACCACAGTTTAATACTTAGCATTATGGATTTATGAGTATGAACAATAATATTAATGATGTTTGCTTTACCACTTATAATAGGTACAGAGCAGGTACATGTATCACAACAGTAATTTAACACTGTTGTTATAATGTTAAATGAAAAATGTTTAACAAAAACCGATTAAAGGAATGTGAAAAGACACCAAAATAATCCAGACATCTTCTGAAACAGCCACTGAGAGATGTTTCACCTAAACATCCTTGTGTAGATTACATCACTAAATCTGTGCACATATGAAGGTGACATGCTTACATGCAGGTGCAATCTGGTTGGTGTGGATGTTCAGGCTGCATGTATCTCTTATAGACTCTGTTATAAGGTCCTCTGTCTTCTCACACAGGTCTGTAATATATAATCGATAAATAATTTGGTTCAGTCTCCATCTCATCCATCACACCATCCACATCCTTTAGAGCTCACCGGTGTAAACAGGCCCCTGGCCTCAGGAGGGGCCCTGAGACAGCTGAGAATGGTTTATTAGGCCATGCGATGACTGGGAACTTTTGATACAGGATGTGCAGCCACAAACCAGAGTTAATCTGTCATATGAGAGAGAGAGAGAGAGAGAGAGAGAGAGGCATTTTTCAAAGTATTATTTGTTCTGGAATGCCCTTGAAAAGCCAACACTGTTGAAACATGTACAATACAAATGAGTTATTATAATTTACAACATGTGCAAATATAAGTTGTTTGAATTATATTTTTTCAGTATGCACGGCTGTCAATGCAGAAAAAGGCTTTTTGCATGATGGTGTAGCTCTGGCAGCTTTAGATGCAATAAAGAGTAATGCAGAGGTAATTTAATAACTTTCTGTCCGTCTGTTTGTCCTATTTTCAATTTTATTTATTTCACTTTCTTTTGACCTGTCTTTCTGTCTGACTGTCTCACTCTAAAGCCAAAGTCAACAATACTTAATTGACACGATTTTCAATATTTTTGCCAAACCAGGTGTCTCTTTAGGAGTACAGCGCTTATAACCAGGTTTGTGTTTTGGTTTCATTTCCTCAGTCTTTTAGAGAGGTGCCTCTGGATCTCTCTTTCTCTCTCTTTTTCTCTATCTCTCTCATTCCTTCTCTCGGGTGGCCACAGTGCCAGAGTATCTAAATGAGGTAATCAGGCTGCGGTTGTCTTCTCCATCCCTAGTGTCTAAGCTCAACTAATCCCGCTCTGCTCTCACTAACAAGACACTGATCTCAGGTCTGCCTCAGACTTAATGAACACTGGATTGCTTGTTAGTCTGATGAGGGACACACTCCGTTCTTCTCCATCCTTCATTTGAACAACAGTATTAGCTCGACCTCTCTCCTGATAGTTCTTCTATTAGACTGAGATCCAGACAATCTGTACACACACCCGGCATTATCCCCCACACGCCCGCCCGGCTCACCCTCTCTCCGCCCTCACACACACGTTCCTCTCCCAGATGGCAACAAGCTCCCTGCCCAGGCAGCCCTAAACCACACGGCTGAGTTCACAGGTCATTTTACAAGAAGGAGCATTAATTAGCTTCATACAGGAGCTGAATCTAGGAGGCAGAGCATCGTATTTTCCATCCGGAATCTGTCTCTCTCGCTCTACATTCTCATCTCAGTAGAAACAGAGCACAGATGATTTTATTTCCATGCACAGAGATGCCTTTCAGTGTTAAATTAGCTCATTTCGGAGGTGAATGCCTCTTGGACAATTCCGGTCTATTTTCTCAGACCAAAGTTGACATTTAATTCCTGCGCTGCGCTGGGGTTCTTTCAGCTATTCCAGGTTCATTATGGTAAATGGCCTTTACAAAGTGAGTGTATCTGCGTGAACTTCAGTTTCACATTGTGCTTGTTTCATAGCAGGGCAGAGAGGCTGTAATGACTCGACAGTGTTCGCGTAAACCGCTTACCGTGAGATGATTGTCAGCCCGGAGCAAACAGAATCACACATATGCAGGCGACAGAACACAGCTACAGACAACCTACCCAGCTAACACGGTACGTCCAACGAGAACATTGACTAATGTTCTCTAAAAGTTCCTCAGAGAATGTTAAAAATGTTTTTGCAGTAACGTTAGTTGAACATTTTTTAAAATTATATATTATATATTACAAATGTTGTTAAGTTGTTAGCTGAGCGTTTTAAAAAGTTACAGAATTTACAAAAAATGTATAAAAAGCGATAATGATAATACAATACCAAAATGTTTTACACATTTCAGGAACTTTCAAAAAAACATTTGTATTGTTTTTGTTACTTAATGAAAACGTTCTTACAAGCTAAAATTGTGAGCTGGATGTGGGGTTGTTGCATGCTCCACGACCTGTAGACTCCTACAGAACATCAACAGATGGCCCTTAATGTTGCAGCAAACATTTACAAACTCCTAAGAGTATTACAGCACACACTGACAGGCAGTCTATAGTTTTAATGCATACATTTACTGACAGCCAATAACACTGCAGCACACATTTAAATACAGCCAATAGCTTCACTGCATCTACAGCTGACCAATCAGATAATATCTTTACAATCATCAGACACTAATTATGTTTACAGCCATTAGATAATGTCTACTAAGGTTTGTCTTCCCTTGACTTCATTCTTGCTTTCTCGTTGTGTTATTACTCACTGGAGTTTTAATGCGGTAAATTAATTATTTAAGTACTGTTCATTTTGCTCAGCTTTATTATTTTGATGCATCTTCATTTATGCAACACAGACTCTCATGAATGTTGTTATTGACTTCTCACACCGACGGCTCTCTCAGACGAGAATGGAAAATGTAATGGAAAATCATCCTTCTTTAACAGATTGTCTATATAAATAAGTTTACATTAGTGCTGTTTTACACCCAAACCCTGATTTCCATCTCGTTTCTGGCTCACAGTTATGATGTTAGAAACAAAATTACTGCCTGCAGCCATCCAACCAGTAAATGAGGATCTTCTGTAAAGAATACCAGAGCAATTTTATTTATGATTGCAGCTCTGTAAAAAGATTACAAAGATGACGTATATTTTCGATTCGAGGAGCGAACAGTTCACCGCATCCGCACAATCTCTTGGTCTTGGCAGCGGCTGATTGAGCAGAGATGCTGTCGATGGTCCCTGAGGAGAGACCAACTGCTAAAGAAAAACACATTATAAGCGCAGAAAAACGAGCACATATGGAGAGCTGATCTCGTAGCGGAGCGTGTCCAATCGCATGGACTGATCCTGCAGTGTAGGTGAGTGTTCTGGCCTCAGCTCGGCCCACAAACCCAATGACATGCCTGCCAACATGAATCAGTGTGTGAGATCTGACGGTCGGAGCCGAGCGCAGGAGAGACGGGAGGAATATAGAGTGATGGAAAGATGGAGGAAAAGTGGTGGAACTTGTGTGGGTGGCATGAACGTGAGCTCATGCCACCCAGGTTTTCTGAGGAAAATTCTGAAGACTGGGAGGTGGCGGCATGCAATGGGATAGCTAATGGGATCTGTAGATGCATTTGTTTTAATGAAATGAATCTGAATTTAGAATGTGATTAGAAATAGACTGTGATTATTATCATTATTAATATTTTGATCATGCCTGCATGTCAAACTTTAATTTTGATTTAATTAACAAGAAAATACATCATTTTTTTTTCTGGGAGCTCTGGACAGAGAATGCAAAGCCACATCAATTTAAAAAAAAAAAAAATTCTCACGATCCTCAGTGAGAGAAAAAGAGATTGTCAAACTGATATTTTTACTGGAGTAAAAATATCAGCCATAAAAGTAGTAAGGTTTAGCAGTCAGTAATAAAACAGCAGTAAGTTGTATGCGCTACATAAAGCTTTTTCATTTTTATGTTGACTATTCCTTTAAACACACTACTAACTGAATCTAATAGTTATGTTGGATTTTTTTAAGAACTGCAGTCTTATTGCTACTTGTAAAGGTAACAGCCACAACAATGTACTTTATGATTTTACTGTACCTGCGAGTCAATATGATACGTCTACCAGGCACATAAATGTTAATATAAATGCGTGTGAAGCTGCTGGGTGTTAAATCCTCATGTAGCTGCTTGTTCTCTTTACAGAGTCGAGGTCATCAATGGTGTTAAAAACAACACAGCTTGATTGTTATTCCAGGGAAACTATTGTGTTGTCTCTCTCTCTGTCTCAGTCTTTGTGCCACAATAGACATTGCATTTCATTAGAAGCATCAGCGAGGTAAAATATGGAAGCCAGATTGCCTGGCGTGATTTGCCTTTCAAAGTAAGCGTGTTGGAGGAGAACCTGAGAGCAGGAGGTCTTGTTAATGAAGGAATGAGAAGCTCTCCAGATGAACATGTCTGCAGGCCACTTCTTCATATGGTGCCTATTGATTCAGTCTCACTTCATCAGCCAGTGGATTTTCACGTCCTTCACGCGCAGAAGTGTGTGTGTGTTTGCATTAGTGATATAAGCAGAGCTCTCTGCGACCTTGTCAGCAGCATTACAACGTGTGTCGTGCAGATAAGGGGTGTGATTTTAAAGCCTCTAAGACACGCATGAATGGCAAAGTCAACCAGCAAACACTGAGAATTAAATGTTCACCCAAAATAAATAAATAATTAAGCGCGTTGGGGAAAAACATTCCGATTCGAGGCACACTGTCTGCTCGCTTTAAAGGTCACGGATCTATTTGTGTTCTGTGGGGAAATTAGCCTTTCAAAATAACAAATTTAATCTACAAAACGTGGCTGAGAGACATTTGTAGGAGTGGAATGAGGTAAAATTACTGTGACATCTTTATGTAATCACGGCGTGACTCAGCCCCAACGAGCCACCGTTTAACATTCAGTCTGGACTGCAGCCAGGTATTCAGAACAAATTACATTTGATCGACACATACACACACACAGAGCCCTAGTGAAGCCGGTCTTCCTTTGTGTTCTTTTAACAATGGGAAAATAATGCATCGCGGCCCAGTTTATCAGTAACTCAAGTATGAAGTCCTGCAACAGAAATGGCTTTATGGTCTGTTAAACTTTTTTTCCTTTTAGCACCACTGAACACTGTCTTGGGGATTAGATGCTACTCATGCATGCAGTACTCACGCATGTTGTTGCTGTACTGCTGGTTGCTAAGCGGCGCAACCAAAACATACCATCCACGCAAAAATGACCTGATCAAATGATCACTGATCCTCAGTTAGTTACTGTATCTCTTTGTCATGCCTGCAGATTATGTTGTTTAGATATTAAAACAATAAACAAAATGCATTAGTGAGGCCTGATTTATTATACGTTGCGTAGAAACCGCCCTACATATGATCTAAGCATTTTTCAAATGCGCGTACATGGGATTCAGCGAAACAAACAAATGCACAAAAATGTGTGTACATCTCATTTGCGGATGCTGAAGAGCTATGTTGCAAACGATTTTGAGATGGTGTGCAGATCTCCTCCTTGGAAACGCCCTCTAATTAATATCATTAGCATATAAAAGAGCACCAATCAATATCCAAATCCTTTACACAATGGCGAGTTAAGTGTGTATATCTGACGTGATGACGTTTTGTAAATCTGAACATTGCCATGGATTTTAGTGTGTGCACACTCTACGATTAGATCTTTGTGTATTCATATTGTAAACTGTTTGTAAACTATTGTAAACTGTAAAATAACAGAATGAAGTCCTGGTCATCCTCCACCCGCGGCACTCACCAAGCACTTTCCTCTCACCGGCCACAATGATGTAGAACGAGGCCACGGTTAGCGAATGAGGGAAATGAATTCTCAGGGAAGTGAAGCATCTGAAAGCACGGGATTGTAAGTGGCGGTGAGGGAAGCAGATGTCTCTCTGGTTCTCTCTCTCCCTCACACTCCTCACATCAGGCCGGCTGAGACAGCTGCGTGTGGAAGTGAGCGTGGGAGATGGGATTGGAGAGAATGAGCCATTATGCTAACAGCAATACGCCAAACAATCGGGGGATGGCGAGACAGTGGAGAGCGAGATGGAGAGAGGGATGAGTACATGTGAAGAGAGAAAGAGAGAGCAGAAATGAGAACTGTCAATGACAGAATAAAAAAGAGAAATGCAGGATCTGTTGAAATGGAAATATAATAACTGCATTAGAGGGAGAGAATGGACTACTTTCTCTTAAAAAAAGATCAGTTTCTCCTAAAATCCACCATTAGCTGCTAGTTCAAAGACGTACCTCAGCTGATTACCTCTTTTTGTGTGTTTTAGATTGTAAGTTTCCAGCATCACTTTGATATTTTTAACTTTAAAATCCAACCGCTGGCTTGCATAAAACAGGAGCTTTGCCCACACAAATCTGAGACACGTCAGAGGAAAAATGAGACAAATTGCCCTTTAAATTAAAATAATTTAAGGACACATGGTAGTTCAATTCGGTTCAGCCATGCTTTATAAACAAACTGTTGGTTTGTTCTGTAAATAATTTGAGACTGTTTTTAACATTCATGCCTTAATTTCTCTGACCGTTGCTGCCACAGCTGGATTCAAAGCTTAATGTTTCCATACATTTCCATAATTTGCATTCTTCTGAACTGGAAACTGGCTAATCACAAACATTTGATGGACAATTCCATTATTCTGCCCAACCATCTGAAAAGATTTTATTAACAATTGTTTGTGTGAATGATTTGCTATAAAATGAATTCATTTACATAACAAAGCTTAAATATAATGAACACTAAATACTAATGTTAAAATATGTTTACAAAACTAAGACATAAACAAATACTGCAATGTGCTATATTTATTTGTGGGCTGCTTGTGTACAGCGGTAATTTAATTTGCTATAACATCATTAGTTTGATTTTCGCACCAGCTCTGAAAGAGAAATGAGTAAGATGATGTGTTTGGCTCAGATTATTGATGTCATCCAATCAGTTCTTCAGCGCCAAGATTTTATGCAATGGCTTTGAGTAATACAGCCAAAAACTAATAAAGTTTGCAGCTGTTTGAAGTTTTGGAGAGATCACATTTCACAAGTAAATGCAGAAGGGGAGAGAGAAACTTCTCGTACCTTCAGGAAAAGGCCACAGGTCTCTCAGGAGGGTAGGTATAGCACAGGTATAGATGTTCTGCATAATTAGAGAGAAGATATATCTGCAGAGCATATACACTACAGCTCAAAATCTGCTGCTGGCTGGTCCAGTCTTAAATCTGTAGGGCCGTATCATGTAGGGCTGGTCTTATGTATCATCACAGGTTTGCATTTAACAAGCAACTGATACACAAAACTAAGTGTTTGGTTTGGCAGAAAATCCCATCTGACTTGATTAGATAATCACTCTGATCATTTAAACCTCATGTATCAATTTTAATGATAATGAAGACTGAATGATTTTGAGGTTTTATCTAAACTTTAAATCTGATTAAAAGCTTAGTCTGTGGCCTAATTCAACTGTTATTTCAGCCAAACTGATACGATCTGGAGTGGACAGTGTAAACTGGTGTAAACAGGGTCCACAATATTTGGTCAAGTGTTGAATGTATCCCTTCACAAAGAGAATCAACTATGGCATCTTATCGATCCAGATTTATTAAGAATAACGTAATACATGATGTGATACACAAAGTTGTGTATCACAAACATTGTCCTCAACATCCTTTGTGGATCCTGGAATCCCTAGAATCTGTGGATCCCCCTCAATCATGAACCCTACAGTTCAGTCATGAAACCTACAGTTCAATCATGAACCCTACAGTTCAGTCATGAAACCTACAGTTCAATCATGAACCCTACAGTTCAGTCATGAAACCTACAGTTCAATCATGAACCCTACAGTTCAGTCATGAACCCTACAGTTCAGTCATGAACTCTACAGTTCAGTCATGAACCCTACAGTTCAGTCATGAAACCTACAGTTCAATCATGAACCCTACAGTTCAGTCATGAACTCTACAGTTCAGTCATGAACCCTACAGTTCAGTCATGAACTCTACAGTTCAGTCATGAACCCTACAGTTCAGTCATGAAACCTACAGTTCAATCATGAACCCTACAGTTCAGTCATGAACTCTACAGTTCAGTCATGAACCCTACAGTTCAGTCATGAACTCTACAGTTCAGTCATGAACCCTACAGTTCAGTCATGAAACCTACAGTTCAGTCATGAACCCTACAGTTCAGTCATGAATTATTAGCCATAACCGACCCCTAAAATCAGAGAGAAATGATTGGTTGATGCTTTTCCAATCTATTTTGTTCAAGCAGCTTACTTCAGGCTTATCTCTAACCTTAAACTTCTCTAGATTTAGATAAATGGTGTTAATCCAGGAACCTGTTGTGCCTACTACACAACGTCATTTCAGAGCCCCAGCGGCCATATCGCCCACTCAGTACAGTATAGCATAAATTGAAAGCGCTATAACATAGATTGTGTTCATTGTGAGCATGTGTAAAAATCTCTGATCTTCTAAAACAGCCTCTGGCAAATTGTGCTTGTCTGAATGTACATACAAATGCTGAAAGAAGTTTATGAAAGCTTTACAAGTGTTAACAAGGAGTTCTATAGGCTGTTATTGTCACTTTCCTTCTTGTGGTTGACTGATTCCCCTCACACACAAACTGAACTAACGTCTTCATTGTTCGGTGTAAGATGGCCTCCTCAGGTCTCACGTTCTGAGCCTGACAGTAATTAGCATTGTTCCAGACTTCTCTGAGGTGGGTAAAGCATACACACTGTTGACACTGGAGCTCTGCAGGTTCAGATAATTATATGAACATTTATCTCAGTGAGATAAATGTGAGTACATTATCTGTGTCATGAAGACTTGTGAGGCCATAAAGTTTAAATAAAGCCTTCAACAAATTAAAACATCTTTCACTTCTGCAAGAACACATCTGTAGAAATATTAGAATCAAAGATTATAGAATTAACAAGATGCCGCAGTGCTAGCATCTCTCACTAAACAATAGCGACTCTTTGATGAAAGAGCTCTGTGAAGGCGTTGTGAAGTACTTGACAGCCTTTGCACACACAGTACCTGAAGCAATCTAGAAAACCTTGTTTTTAGCACAATTTGGAATTAAGAAACAGAATTCATGGTACAGCTAGGTTTAGTAGTTAGTCAGAAACATATTGCTTTATTGTGACCTTAAGTCAGCGATTTTAAAGATCTCTGTTGCCCCTATTCAGGTAGATAGGACTTGGTCTTGTATGACTTATGTAGCTGCCCTGGACATGTTGCAAGGATGTGTGCAGAGACTTCTGTAACAGGCTGTATAACTTTAAGTATAATTATTTATTTTTTGCCTATTTGGACCAATGTGCAAATCAGAAGATCACTATGTTCGGCTACAGAGGTAGGAGGTAATTACTGAGGGAAGACAGCAGACCACAACTGGGGTAATTAGAATGGTTTGATTTATTTTTTTTTTCTTAACTATGGGCCCTCTCCCTTTTTTGAAATAAAATAAAATACTTGAATTAAAATAAAATAAATTAAAAGAAAAACACTTCAAAGTAAATTATAGCACTGCAATGAAAAAAAACCTGATCAACACTGTCAGTTTCACACAACAGAAAGATCAATTTCCTACGTAAGATGAAGTTTTCTCAGATTCAAGCAACTCTAAATCACAGTCTTTAAGTGTTGAATGAGTTTGTGATGATCACACGTCGACGATATGTTCAAGTTCCAATTGTTCAATTGCTGATATCAGTTGCTTCTTTATTTATCTCAGTCCTCAGTTCCGTATGAAGACAGTCTCTTTGTAAGGAGAGTTTACCTTGAGCAGGAAAACAAAAAAAAAGAAAATCCAGATACTGTCTGGTGCTATTAGATTAACGTCCTCCTTTCCTTTCCAGAGTCCGGTGGGGTTGGCTCGCCATCAATCAAAAAAACCTGACCTGTTCAAAAGGCCAGAAATGCACGATTGCATTTAGTCAAAAACAACAACAACATAAATATATGGTAAGCATCACCAAACATCAGCAAATTAATACAGAACTGTTTAAAAATACAACATAAATCACACATACAACATGACGAATGAAATAAAGTTTTGTTTTTTCTTACAAATTAAGCGTTGTTGTCTTGTTTAAACATTAAACTCAACATGCATGCATAAAATGAACTCGCCATGTGAGATTAAATCCACAGCAATACAACGAGAACCGATCCGATCAATCGTCACAGGCAAAAACAAAATCCACTCTTTCTACCTTACAACCAATTTAAAAAAGTTTTAGATTTCAGTTTTAAACTTTCACGCTATTATTTCTCTTTACTTAAGCACTTTATCACCTACACTCAAATCTTCCTACATCGTCTTTTTCTGTATTGCGCAGTCTGCTCAATTGGCAAGCGGTGCCTACCAACAGCATTCTGATTGGCCAACATTGACCCGCTTCAGGTTTACATATACTTTGTCACATATTGTATTTTATAGAAATAACACAATACCTCTAATGCACTTATATATACACATATATACTGTATATACTTATACAAATATTTATATTCTTTTTTCTATAACCCGTAATTAGATCAGGATTACGCTTCCTTCAAGGGACTTTGTTAGAATTTAGGAGGTCTGTTCTTATTTGTTCTGTTCTGAATATTTCAACGTCTCACTGTAGATTTGCCCATAACTGTATTATTTGATGAGTTTTCTGTGCAGCTTAACTCAGAATACTGTAACATGAATAATATTCAATTCAAGTCTCATTTTTTTGCACTATTGTATCAAACATTACGCTAAGGGTTAGGTGTTTGACAGACTTGTACCTGTTAAGCTGGGATGGTGCCTTAGCAGGGAGTTGCCTACATAGGAAGCAAGGCGGCTGACTAAGGGTTGGAGCAGAGCAGTTTCTTCCTTCCTCTTGCAGGGTTTTCTCCTCTGATGTGCCATTACACTGGTTGTAATCCTCTCAAGCCCTCGACTCACTGCTTTCTGACGTGTATGACAGAACGCCTCACTCAGATACAGGTCGTTGCTGTGACTGATACGGGCCTGTCACTTGTCTCTCTGGTGACTGATCTCATCCCTCTTTCTTCCTCGTTTACTCTTCTCTCTCGCCCGTGCAGTTAGCCTCATCTAAAGACTTTCAGCAATCACTGTCTCTCTTGCTGTGCTCTGGAACTGATTGGCCTGACAGCTCCATTATAAAGAGAAGGATTTGATTGCCTTGTACACTGTGGTGTGAACACACGTGGAGTTTCTCTCGCTGATGCTCTGTTTCCTCCTCACGATCGTCAGATTTGACGCAGGGTTCTCGTGTGGAACAGAGGTGATGAAGTGAGGTGGGCTGGAGAACATGAGACAGAACGTGCAGTTGGTCAGCATACAGTCTCCACGTCTCAGGATAAACATTGTAAACCTGCGCTTCTAAAACTAAAGGTTCCAATATAAATTTTACAGGCTAATGAAATAAGCGATACTTTTTAAAGAATTAAACATTAAAAACAAAACATTCAACAAAAAGTTCAACAGAAGTTCAAATTCAACAGAAGTTTAATAGTGGATACCTGGATACCTAGTCCACCACTGAGCTTTTGATGGAGTAGGTGGACACACCCATTCCTTGCCGCCTGAAACACACACTTTGTTACTGTATATAAATATATAGTGCATACTTAGTGTATTTAGTACATTGTGTATTTTTTGTGTAATTTGTACATTGTAAAGCAATTTATTATGCTATATGTATTTTTGTATTGTATGGCTGCTCCTGCATACCAGTTTTCCATCTGTCCATCCATCCATCCATCCATCCATCCATCCATCCAAGTAAGAACAGCTCTTGATAAGAAGGCTCTGTGCTGAATTTTGGTACGGTTAAGGATCAATGCAGAACCTGGTAACATTTTACATTTTAGGTTTAGGTTTAATTTGTTAACGTTACTTAACCACCTTAGTTAACACAAACTAACAATTAACAATACTTATACAGCATTTATTAATCTTAGTACATAATTTCATCATTTACTAAAACACTGAAAACCAAACGTTGTATCTGTTAACATGATTTGACATAAACATTAACAAACAATGAACAGTTGAACAATGATTAATAAAAAAATATCATTCAGGGTTAGTTCATGTTAGCTAATGTATTAACTCTTATTAATAGATAAGACCATATTGTAAAGTTTTTGCAAGAGCCTAAACATGTTGAGTGAGTTTTCAGTGAAGAATTAATACTTTTGTGTTTTATTTTTCTGCTTTCAACATGTTTTTTACATACAAAATTTCCGTCTCTTTTAACTGGCCACAGTTAAGTGTTCGCCTGGGTGTTTGTATGATGTCCTTATAAATATCTAACAGCATCTATGACTGGTGCTTTAACAGCAGTGTGTGCGTTTGTGCCACGAGCATTTACAATGATAATTAAAGGTGAGTCATGCTTTCTTCATTTGTTTTTAATTATTCCTCCAGCTCTGCACATCCATCAGCGGGAGTCAGAGAGCAGCGCAAACACATTTCCCCTCATCCCAACCCACTGATCTAAAACAAATAACAAAATCAACAGCTGAGTCCTCACCACAAATTACCATCAAATATTCCCATCACAAGAGACAAAGCCGTCTTCAATAAACCTGCTCTGTAAAACACGATCTAGTGTTTTACAACAAGTGACAGGTGCAAAAAGTCAAAATGTGGCCTCAGTCTCCAGAGCTGCTGCCGTTTGTTCTCAATTCTGCTTTAGTTACAAATGAAATCGCTAAAATTGATCTGCAGCTTTATAAAAATCTTTTAAAACTTCTAATTAGTCATAAAGCATACCTGAGGTTTTAGATATTGTTTTAATTTAACTTTAAATTAAAAACGAACAAAAATCAGTTATTGTGCAAATACATAAAACATCAGTGTTCAAAACACTCTGCTTACCTTACCCTGATTCACAATGTTTAATTTATAATAATAATTTAAAATAACAATAATAATAATTTAGCGTTTGAGCTGTCTGGTTTGATTTTGGGGGAAATATAAGTTTCATGTCTATAAACAGAAAGAAGATCCGGCTGCTATATCACATGTCCAGGTACTGCAGATGCAGCGTTTGTAACTTGTTCTTACAGCAGTTGTTTAGAATTTGTCATCCACATTGAGAAAATAACTGCAAGTACTCTGCAATGTTTCAGACAGAGATGGTGACAGAGAGCGTTAGCTTGTAAAGACGTCAAAAAGGGAAAAAACAACAGTGAGTAAATGATCACAGAAAGTTCATGTTGTGTTACTAAACAAATAGAAGCAAATTGACAAATGTCTAAAAAGTTTGGCTATTTAGAATAGTACTTGAATCTTAAATAAAGCTATGACATACAATTTAATATAACTTTAATAACTATATTGTTTTTTAATTTGTCATACTGAATAAGAAACGTAATAAGTAAAGAGTTCGGCTGATAAAATGCTTTGGTTTACGTCATGTGTGACGATTATTATTCAATAATAAGGGTTCAGGCAGCATCTGTCTAAAATGACGTTCGGTCTGTTTGCTGAATTTAAAATTTCTCTGTAAATACATCTTCAATTAAACAAGCACTTTAGTGCCGCCTGCCTAATCCTGATTTAAACCTCACTTCTGCAGAGTAAATGACCACAGACCTGCCTCTCAAATACACACACAGCATATGAAAATATAATAATGCACAGAATATCAGATATCCTGAGCGAATAAGCACACAGATACTGATACACTATAAAGATTTGCTTATCAAGGTTTCACAAGGAATCATAAAAAACATGAATTGATCAAAGCATTCAAGTAACTGTATATACCTTGTAGTGGATTACAAACACATGCGGAAACAACAACAAAAAAGCGTCAGTCTTCTCCTATTACCTGCTTTATTTGACAAGAATCACGGTTTCTAACCAGGCCGCCCTTGACTACTAAACAAGGTCACCAGCACACAACACACACAGGCTCTCTGAAGCAACAGAAGCAGACAGCCTTTCTCTCGCACCCTTTGCATGGCTCTCCGTTTCCAAGGCTACTTATTAGAATAAATCCATTTTCATTCTCTTCTCTGCCAGGCAATTAGCCACCTCTCTCCCTCATCAGTCAAAGAGTCAAGCACTCGCACCTGGAAGGTGTCTCTCTCTTTATCTCGCTCGCTCGCTCGCTTTCTCTTCCTGACCCTCTTTTCTTCTCTTCTCTGCCAGGCTCTCTCTCTCTCGCTCTTTCTGTCTTTCTCTCCAGCTCAGTGTTTTGAAGCAAGACCCATTTATCTTCCTCACACACAGAGAGTGACGTGAGGCCTGGCAGATTTGGCCTTGGTGAAGAACTCAAGACTCGCCCTCTTTCACCCTCACACACTCTCTCTCACACACACACTCTCACACACACACACACACACACACTCCTCTCTGACAGGCTTTCCCAGAATTCTTCACATGAATTCATTTCTAGTGTTGAACCCTCTAAGGCAGTAGCATATTTTTAATTATTATTAATAACTATTATTATGTGGGTCATTTCAAATAATTTTTTGTCTTGTTCTTTCCTAAAAAAGAAACTGAAACATGCCTAAAACAAGTTTAAATAAAACCACATAAGATGTCTTACACGGCTCTTTGGAATCCTTGATTCTGATTGGTCAGTCGCAACAGTCTGAGTTCTGTTTTTTCTCGGCTGCTACATCTGCATCTGATACACTGATCACCCTGTTGATGTTTGTTGTGATAACAATTGGCTGGATGTTCATTATCCTTTACTAGTTTTTTAGAGAAATTTAATAAAGTTTGTTTAAACTGAAATTCTTTTCATTGGAGTCAACGTTTATTAACAGTTATTAAAAGATTTTGAAGGTAAATAAAAGATACAGTATAAAAAGCATCAATTCTCTCTATGTCTATGAAGGGAAAAGTGTTAAAAAAGCCAAATATAACATTAAAGAAAATGATAAATCTATGAAAGAAAACCTGGACAGTCTGATTGGTCTTACCCTGCAAATGAGAACACGCTGTTTGTTATTTTACGTGTAAACTATATTTCCAGCTCACAGATAGCTATGAGCATTACGAGTTTTGTTGCTGCTATTTGCCGCAGCCTACGGCCACGTAAAATTGTGTTCAATGATTTGTTAAATATCCATTTTCAGTGGACACAATAAAAACCTTCGTCTGTTCCTTGAGTGTCAGCTGTTCACCTCATCAAGACAGTTTGAACACAACACGAACAGCAGATGCTAATGAAAAGTCCCGAGAGGTCATTATATTAAAATCAATAATGCTTCATTTCAGTGGTAAAGTTGCCGCCTGGCCGGCTAGAATTAGTTCTGTTGTCTGTGCCGATGGGGGTGTAAGATAAAAGCTTTCGTTGAGAGGTTTGCACATTCAAGAGCTCTTTCACAACAGAACAGAAAAACATTCCCACCACTTTTCAGAACAAAACTGTGCTTGCGGTCACACAGACATCTGTGTGCATGTAAAACAAAAGACAGACATGTGTGGCTGCAGACTGTGAGAAACATCAGTTGTTTTTTGTCAGTCAACACTGCGTGGGGGATGCCCCCATCAATGCAAATTTTTTTGACAATCTAAAGCGTACCTGGCCTTCAGCAGTGCTTCACAACAGACCTCAGACATGTTACAGAAGCCTGGCACCTCCCGGTATCAGATCTGAAACCTATGGAAGCTGATTTACGGATGATTACGGATGAAGAAGGGAATTGTGTTGCTTATCCCGACAGAACAGCAGAGGGTTTGTGTGCCAAATGACTTCATTATTCTCACACACAGTCATTTTTTGCCAGTATTTACCAGATCTAATCTAGCCTACAGCCAGAAGGACTAATTGGGGATTATTCTGAGAAGTGCCGACTTTCCTGAGGTGGCCAGATATTTAATACTGCAGTTTCAACAAAATCAACCTGATTAACATTTTGTGGTCTCTTTGATTTATTAAATTCATCTGCCTCTAATCTTGCGTAATGATATGCAAACACAGGCAGACTGGAGAAAAGAAAAGGGGGAATGAATGAGAAAGAGAGAGAGAGAGGGAGAAAGTGATACCTGAAAAAGCCTTGCAATTAACTTCTGCCCGTCCAAGACTGGCATGCTCTCCACCAATCAGATTTAATGCCACGATAATCAACTGATTATATTCTTTATGCATTTTCTCAATGCCACGCATCTCTCTCTCCTGCGCTCTGTGTCTTTCTATCACGCTTGCCTGGATTGCGGCAGGGCTCCAGCGCATTTTCCTCATGCGATTTACTTTCGATTAAGGGATTAAAAATCAATTATGCAGGAAGTCAAGCGTGGGCATGATTACGACGGCACAGGACCAAGCAGTGCATCAGAAAATGCTTCATCTCTGCAGTCTTCACACAAGCCCTGCATTACTCTGCATCTTCCCACACGTGACATGTCCTGCATGCTAAATGAAGAAATACAATATCATTCATTCTAATATTTAAGTTCATTAAGTCACTTTTCATTCAGAAATGTTTGGTAAAGTTTGGAGAGCTCAATATTACACAATAGCAATTGTCTTAATTTGCCTACTTATAAAAGTATATTTTGTTGCAGAAAGCATGCCGAATAAAATTCGTAATACCACAGACTGCTTTGTTGTGTTCTGTTCACATTTATGATATGCAAGCGTTAGCATATGCCTAAAGTACTTTAAAATACATTATTACTTTAAGGTACTTCAGGCAACTTATGCTAACTTTGTGTTCTTGTAGCTCAGTTGGTTCACCCTGGTGCTAGTAACACACAAACAGGTGTGATTTCTAAGAACACTTAATTCAGTGATATCGTCAGGCTGTAGACACATTTTACACAATGTCCCCATAAGTATTGAGACAGTAAAGGAAAATTGCTCTGTTTGCTGTGGAGTCAAGAAGTCTTTTATGATTAAAAGATGAATATGAGGAAAAGGTACAGATTGTCACATTTTTGAACAATTTCTCATCTTTTCTGTCAGAGTCAGCTCCCTCATCTTTATCTTGGCTTACGTGTTTCCATCAAAGAAGCAATGGACAGAACTGATACTACACATTCCCTGCTTTTAATGTGCAAACAAATAATGCAACAGGACACAGCTGATCACTTACAAACACAATTGTGAGCCAACAGTCCTAACACTCATTAGATAGAGGGATAAAACATTTGAAACAAAGGGATGAAACAAAACGTATGTTGAAACAGCCAAATAAAAAATGTGATATTCTGTACTTTTGCCTCATGTGTATGTGGTACTCCAAAAGAAAGAAAATGAACTGTTCTTTAAATGTTCACACATTTGCACATCAGCAACTGCTGTTGTAACTTCTGACTTGCAATTCTCAGGATTTTTCTACAAATGAAAAAAATCACAGAGAGCCACCACAAAACCCTTTTCCACAGTGCAAGGTATTGTGGGTAACATTGTGTTAACCCAAAAAAAGTACACATAGATGCATACTTCACCTGAAGAAGTGTGAATCCACGAGAAATGCTTTAGTGTCTGGACATCTTTGGTGTAGTGTTTTTAACATACTATGATTTAAGACACACTAACATTAATCTCACACTGTATAGTACAGACAGTATGTGAATTGTGACGCAGCCGATGATTGTGGCAGGTTATATCACAGGCGTTTGCTTTCTGTTTGCTGCTGTTGTGCGGCCTGTCAGTTCGGCTCCACATCGAGGGCTTGTTTGATTTTAATGCCTGTCATCTGTTTTTTAGCGTGTAGTGGTAAATGTCAGATCTTGAGAGCGGTCATAAAGCAGAAAGAGATTCAACGCTTATCCTGGAATGTTCAGAGGTCATAATCTCATCCGCCTGAGAATGGCGGGGCTGTGGACACTCAGAGCTGTATTTCAAACCCGGACAAATTCCACTTGTCAGGCTTATTGATTTGCCAATACAGATGAAGGAACTGAGTGAAGCCATCAGAACAGAAGCAGCTTTAACTCAACACAGCAGACAGAAGATTTCTCTGCTGTCATCTAAAATAATACGCTTATGCTCACGAGACGTCTGCATGTTTATGGCATCTGTGTGTGGTGTCTTGTTAGCAGAGTGTTTGTATATGAAGATTTTTATGCCGTGACCACAGGCTGCCCGCAGACGAGGAGAGAAGCAGCTGTCATTGAAGAGAAAATGCTGAAGCAAGATTACTCTCTCTCTCTCTCTCTCTCTCTCTCTCTCTCTCTCTCTCTCTCTCTCTCTCTCTCTCTCTCTCTCTCTCTCTCTCTCTCTCTCTCTCTCTCTCTCTCTCTCTCTCTCTCTCTCTCTCATTCTTGACAGTTTCCCGTGTTTCCTAAAGACCTTCATTAATGCCTACTCATCATACAGGAAATTTATGCTCATCAGACGGGGTGTACATAAACAGAATATAGGACACTCGTAATCCAGACGAGGGAATCTCGCTTCCAGGAAATTTAGATGTTTTCTGAAACCTGCCAAGTTGCAAATCTCATTAAATAAAAGGACCATCTGTTTCTCATGGGCAGTTGCTTTCTGAAAGCTTTGAACGTTACCAAAAAAACATAAATCACACATCAAGGATGGATCATTCCAGAAGGTGAATGTGCTTTTTGTGATAGCTTTTTCAAAGTGATAAACAGAATGTATCAGCAGCGCAGGGAGAGAAAGGTTTAAACAACGTTACCTGATGTCGGACGCCTCAAAGTTCATAATTCTGTCACTAGCATATGTGTCTTTATGTGACTATTAAATGATCTTCAATATAAAACTGCTGTGAGCACATTGAATTCATTCAATGCAGTGTGGAGTTCTGTTTGTTTCATTAGTTACTGACAGTTTGATTATTATATGATGAAATCTAAACTCAGTGCGGATACAACAAAAGTGTGAACATGACAACACAGCAACTGTTCAGACAGCATTAAAGAAATCAGGCAGAAAATGTGTGCTCGTTTATGGGCTCGTTTACCCATCAAAAAGCAATAAATACCAACCCAGCAAGGAATTTTAGGTTGTAAGAACATTTCCCTGATGTTTCTTTAAGTAACAAAAGTGTTAAAATGTTACTTTAAATGTTCTTCAAAGAGTGTTCTAAACGTTCCTATTTTTAGATGTTATATTTAGAAAAAACTACACACACACACACACACACACACACATATATATGTTATAACTTTAGAATAATGTTAGACATGGTAAATGTTAGACATGTTTTGAGAAGGTTCCCTGTTAGCTGGGAAGTGCATCATAAAACGTTATAATTTTCAAGATTCAACGCTATAAACTTCTCCTCAGAACTTAAATCCAGCAGTAAATCCACTGGGTTCTGTTCAGAAGCGCTCATTGTGGCAAACTGGCACAATGAACCTTTTACATGCAACTTTATTTGCATTCAGAATCTGCAGAAAAGTCAGTCAATTAGAGCTTAAAATTGTCAGCGAATTCGTGCTAACATTGCCTAACATTCGCTAAGTTTTCTTAAAGTTATTAAAAACGTTCTTGCATTAATGTTAGTAGAATGTTTTTAATGTTATATATCAAAAAAGTTGATCATGGAGTGTTTGAAAACATTACAGAATTAAAAATGTTTGAATCATTTTCTTATAATCAGGCAATTACATTAATACAATGTCTAAAAACTGGATTTTTTAAACATTCCTGAAACATTAAAAATAACATTGAAACATTATGGAAACATTCTTACAACTTAGAATTAGTCGCTGGGATGTACACTGAAATCTTGTAAAACTTGCAGTATATACGAGTGATTTTGTGTTGAATATGAGCACGGCTGTGATTGGACCATGCTGATATTCTCTACAGCACAACTGCAGGTGTGAAAAGCTAATATTAATAAAGTTACTTACATTGCAAACAATGGCATTTGTCCAATCAGGTTACAGGACTGGAAGTAACAGCTGAATAAATGTACACGCCCTCACATGCAGCAGGCCGGCACACCCCGCTGCTCAATGCCATCACACACAGAGCTCTGCTAGACGGGTAGGTTGAGTTATTTGTTATAATTCAGCTGTAATTTCAGCATTTTCAAACTTTGGGAGGAGATTTATAAATCCGGAGGGAGAGAACATCAATCTTTCTGTGGCTTTAGCTGTGTGCTGTCAGAAGATAGATGCTCTCAGCAGCCCCCCGACACCACAGAGCGGTCATATCAGCCTTTGTCAAGCATGGCTGACCACTGCTTCTCCAACACAACCTCTGCCACTTAAAACCCACATGCCCGCTTCTCTTAAGCCCTGCTAGAGCGGGTGAAGGTTTCGGCACGTGTAATTTTGGCTCGCACACAGAGCTGCGCGGGTGTCTGTGTTTAAGCCTGTCACTCTGACAAATGGCTGTTTCTGATGAATTTATTTTTTAATGTTCACTTTTTTTGCTCATTAGACACATGCCATTTGCTCTGCAATTACACAAAACAACGCGGAAACCTCTGGAATCGAGTCTTAAAGCGTTAGATTTCATTTTGCTGATTCACGACACGTGACGTCTAAACACGCTCAGGCAAGAAATTCAGACATCGATTATGCAAATGTCCGTGTCAGGTAATGAGTAGATAAGACAGATTTCTGTTAAATATTTAAATAAGTATTTTAGAGTCAAAACAAGTTAAAAATATTTGTCTGCATGCATAATATATTGGCTGCATTCAAGGTGATTCTGTTTCCTAATTCAACAGCGCTCCACAAATGATTCAGTCTTGGCGTTAATTCTAATCTGCGGGAAGATGGCGTCCGCTCATGCAATACTGGATACAAAGCCAGCGTAAGCTTCATATTATTTGAATTCATGAGCTCTGAATCACAGCGGTTGCAGGCATTTGAAAAGACGCCTATTTGGGTCCTGTGAAGCATTCAGGCACTAAGGGTAAGCTCTCCTCCCTGAGTCTGTGTATTCGTGTTTTCAAACTCACAAAAAGAAGCTTCAGTTTAATGTTGGGTTCCCACAGAAAGCATTTAACTTCCAAATGCCCACCTGGTCATACGAAACAAACTCAAACACACAGTGCTTCCAAGTTTTCAATGAATTTATAAACCATTGAGAAAAAAACAGAAAGTACAGACAAAGAGTTTGAGCCCAGCTACCAGGGAACGTTCTCAGAACATTGGCTAATGTCTGTAGAAGTTCTCTCAATATTATAAAAATGTTCTAGTAGTAATGTTAGTTGAATGTTTTTTACTGTGAAACATAATGGAAGCATTCTTACAACCTAAAATTGTTAGCTGGGAGTAAGTCTTCTCATTTGCTACAGCTAATATTATTGGGTAAGAGCTCTATTAAAGATTTACTTGAACACACACTGAACGCAGAACACTGTGTCAGAGAAGAGAGATTTCATCAGCATGTTATGATATGAGAGATGTTTCATAACAGTGTAAATGTTTGTTATTGACCAGTAGACATATGCAGTACTTTACTGCGGCTGGTGTGCAACACTGGTTAAAACTCTCCCATAGGGAAGTAAAAGATTTCAAACAGCCTAATCTAATATTAGGCTTAATATCTAAGCCTAATATTTCAAAACCTATATCAGAGCACCTTATCTACTGCAAAGCAACACCTTGGCAACCACCCACAACACAATGAACTCTCATGAGAGCTCCATTAAGTCTCCGAAGCTCCGACAAAACGAACTCTAAGCAAAAAAATTAGTCCCCTGGATGTATTAAGTATATTGAAAATCGCTCTGAATAAAAGTGTCTGCCAAAGGAGTAATTAGCAGAAAGCTCTGCAGAACTTCCATCAGTCGAGTTACCTCAACGTAAGCTCATGCATGTACTTTCAAATATATTGAATACTTTGATTATGATTTTAGCTACCAGTAAGCATGCATTACTCTCCATTAATTTGATCATGAACATTTAACCATTTCACAGATTGTGTTCCTTCCGACTGCTTAGTAATATCACAGATATCAATAGCAGAATTCATAATGAAGTCTTTTTCTTTGTGTGCCTACTGCTTTAAGGAAAAATCTCAGTTTGTGGGTGATTGAGGTTTAAAACCGCAGCACCGACAGCTTTCATTTTAATCAGGGTTTTAATGACGGGCGCACAGCAGTTATGGCCTCAGGTATGAATGTATCTGAAACCATCTGTAATGGACTTTAATTATCCACTCGCTCCTCCTGTGACGTTTAATAGACACCAGACGCCACGCCAGCAGCAGCCGTTGCAGGTTTGACTGCAGCAAGAGTGACAGGACTGACAAAACTCAGTGACAGTTTTACTGCGGCCCGTACTCAAAGACACATCCCTTGTTTACACTGCCAGAAGCTACACACATACACACATACACACATACACAGGACGAATCATAACCACCAGATGACCTTGGTTACCTGAGATAATTTACACAAATGTAATCATTCTTTCACTCTCTCGCTCTTGCTCTCTGTTTGAGAATTGGCGGAGGCATTTCTTGAAGGTGGAGAGGTTCTGTTGAACGTTATCCTCCACAAGAGCTGAGAACTCTGGCTACATTTGTCCTTGGGGAGACAGACATGCTGGCAGAGGGCAGGGAAGAGTGTGTGTGTCTGTGAGAGACAGAGAGTTTAACATGGCAGAGAGGGCATTATTCAAACTGAAATTAAAGATTTGCTGTGGTTCAATGCCTCAGTGCATTTCACCAGGGAGGTGGAGAGAAACTTTTTAATGAAAATGTACGTTTGCCTGTGCAGGGCTTCACAGTGCACCAGTAATGAAGCTCTGTAGATGAGTCCAAAGAGGGTTAAAACAAAAACACAAATATGGTTTTCTGTGAGAGCAAACTGTTTTGTTTGACCCTAACAGCAGTGAGTATGACAGCTTGAAATCTACTGTTTAAAAATCACAGTTGTTCCTGCCGTAAGTGATTCTTATGCAGGATGAAAAAATGTGTTTGTGAGAAGATGAAGAGGATGGTTTCAGGAGTTACCTGTGTGTTGTTTCAGGGTGTCGATCTAAAGAATAAATGGATATGACAGAGTATGTGAAAGAGAGGGGAGAGAGCAGAGTGTCATCTCATGAAAGCGAAATGCTAATGGAGTTCTGTTCACAGAGTATTACTAAAACTCTGTTTTAGTAAATATTCATGAAATATTCATGCCGCGCACCTCTCACGGGCAGGTAAGTAGTGTGTTTTCACAGGCGCTCGCCGAAAAGTGGCAAAATGAACAGAGGTAAGAGCTGATGGTGAAGTTTACTGTAAAGTGATACTGTGGGGCTCGTTCTGTCTTACTGTACCTCTCCTGCTTCTCCAACGCTGGTGTGCAGGACATCTAAAGGAAAGAAGAGAATAAAGATGATGAAGAGGAAGAGGAGGAAGATCATTTGAGCATTTGGAGAGAAGACAAAAATGTTGAAAAAGAAGAAAACAAAGCAAAAGATGATGAAGATAAAGACTAAGATGAACATGGAACATTTGGAGGAGGAGAAAAAGATCAAACTTAAAGAAGACAAAGAAGACAAAGAGATGACAAGAATGAAAATGAATGTGGAGCATTTAGTGAATGAGAAAACAAACTTATGAAGAAAGAAAAGATGGAGAAGTCTTCATAATGGTGCTTTATACATACCAGAAACCAAACTGCTCAAGAACCTTTGTAATCTCAATAGAACCACAGAGCCAGCCCTATACAAAGAAAAATGATTCTTCATATGAACATAAGGTGCACCAAATAATTACTGAAGAATCTTCATTTTCTTCATCAGAGTGAGAAGACGCTCTGGTGAACAGAGTTTCTTCTCTCTTCTACAGGAACCTCTCCTCCAAAAGTCAGCAGCATGAGGGGGGAAAAAACGTGTGAGAATCTCCTGCTAATTTCTTTCATTCCCAACAGCTGTTAGAGGTCCTCACTGATTAAAGAAAATATGAAAATACACTCTTAACGCTTCGACACGTCTGCTTTATGCACACACACACACTCACAGATGCGCCAAGGCTCTCAGGATGAGGCCTGAATAATTAGTATGTGGAGAAGAACATCGAGGGTGAAAAATCCTGTTATTCATTAATTTAGTTTTGTGTTAATGCAGAGCAAAACCTGCACACCCTCCCAGCCTTTCCCACTGTTTCGTGTGTGTGCAGCTCTCAGCTCTCACCAAAGCAGTAGGAGAGACAATTAAGCAGTGAGAGAGAAAGAGGAACTAAACAGAACCCATAAAAGAAAGTCAATCACCACACTGCAGGCCTGTGTCTGTGTCAGGCCATGCCTGACTCTACACTCCCTTTGCCCCATATTTTATAAATAGCCTAAAATTCCTCATGTAGGTTGAGAGTCTCTGTATATACACTAGAGGGCGCTCTGTGGAAAAACCCGCAGTCTTGTGCATTCAGTCTTGACCATTAGAAAGTCTGGTCCACTTCGCAGCTTATCTTTACATTCGACCTGGTTTAAATCTGAAATAGCCCTTTCAGAAAAGTACCGTGCTGGTGCCATGGTAAAGTGATGGTATCTAAAGGTGATTGTAATGGTAATGGCACTTTCATGTATATAATGGTGCTAAAATTACTACATCTACAATTGTGTCAATATGGCAATCCAAGGTACCCCCAAAAGTACTATTGTATTTTTTGTACTATTTTAGCAGTCTATAAACAAGAATGCAAACAAAACGTCAGAGAAATGAAAAGAACAAATAGCAAATTTAGCATCCAGTTCTTTGCTAGAAAGACTTGATGTAGCAGTCTTTGTTTTTAAGCAGAAGGATAAAAACCTGTGCACGCTTACTTCTGAGTGTACAAGCCAATCAGATTTCAGCTGGTGACTTCATCCAGCTTCTGTGTGCAAAATGTGTCCAATTCTTTGTGAGACTGACCCCATCCTATTTCACTATGTGCTGTTTTTCCCTCTTGACCTAATTTATTCAAATGAATCTAAACCAGGTGTGTCTGACTGACACCAAATCAGTTCATATTTCTCTGCTTTTACATATTTATTAGTCTTCATATTTCAAATCTTTTTCACCTGCATTTCATTTATATTTGTTGAAGACATGTGAAGTACATCAAGTTTCCTGCTCCAGTTCCTGCAGGTTTGTTGTCATAACATGAAGTGTTTAATAAAAAAGAGGTTTTGAGCAGAATATATATTATATGAGATTCTGAAGCAGCAAGAGAACAGATTTACAAACACACCTTCTGCTAGAACCACTCCGTTATTGTTTTATAGACTCATAAGCTGTAAATGGACTGCTCATTTAGTTAATGAACAGACACACGTAACACTGGGCATATTATGGGCTGTGCATGCAGATCCCTCATTAATGCAGCCTCATGCGCGGTTACCGTGGTAATTGACGGTGTGCTGTTGAGATTGTCACACGTGTTAGAACGAATAATTGCTTCTCTTCACGCCAAATCAGCGCAGTAAGGGGATGAAATGATGGTTTATTTGTGGCCCAAATTTCAATTCTTTCTCGTATAATTAAGCAGTGTATCATTATTGTCATTTACAAATAATTCCACGTCTAGTGAGTAACTCACAGCTAACAAGCTAGTGCAGATATAATGTATCATGACGTGTGTCTGAGGCAGGACTCGGCGGTCTCAGTGGTAGAACTTATTAGGACTGAGAGAAATCTACACATCTGACATATTTTCATGTGCATATATTGCCTTGGATATGTAGATGGTGATATTATACATAACTGGACTAGTTTAGCAGTGAGCAGTTTAGCACAGTCTGATATTTCATTTCAGCATGTGCTCTGTGATTTCCCCAAATTCACATAATAATACATGGATGGAAAGCCAGCTAATGAAGCAGCTTAAATCAACAACAGTGAGGGACTTTAGTGAGAAGTGGCTGAAGAACAGAGCAGAAGCAGACGGCACAAATGCTGCTGAACTGAAGCAGTTTGCAAGCAAAGCAGAGGAGGAGCACCAGGGCGAGTAAAGCTGATGTCTAGTTCCATCAGTCAAGAGAACGTTTAACATGAAATCACCTCATGTTAGCCAAAGCAGTGCTACAGCTCAACTTTGGGAAAGAACTCAAAATGTGCTAAAATGGCTCAGAAAGTGTACTAAATTCACTCCAAATAATAGTATTGTTACTGTTATTTTGATCTTTTGACTGTCTTCAGAAGAAAAATCAATATCTTTCCAAGTACCCCCTGCGGTACCCATACCACTGGTTGTGAATTACTGGACTAGCTGACTAGTCAGTTGAACCCCTAATATAGACACACACACACAGACATAAATTTGCACTGAACTATAAAAGCAATATGACATACATCCTTTTTTACCTGTTAAATGTCACACTTTGCCTGCTTATCATTGTTTACACTGCCGGATAAAAGACAACATCCAGACAACGATAATTGAATTGAAGCAGATCCCATGTTTCATGCTAATCCAAACATTGCAAGATACTGAAGGGTGTTATCACAACAACCAGAATCAGCGAGAGAGAGAAGGTTAAAGAGAGAGAGAGAGAGAGAGAGAGAGAAGGTTAAAGAGAGAGAGAGAAGGTAAAACACAGCTCAGTTTATTCATCTGCAACCCTTCCTTTGAGCAAGATAACATTTTCAACCTTGTGTGTGCGTATAAGAGATGGGGTGATAACATGTACACAGCAATATTACCAAGCAAATTGAGGTTATGTGGGAATCCACCTGGTGCAGTGTGATATGACAATCTGTGTGTGTGTTAAAGATTGCAGCACACCAACAGCGCATCAAGTTTGATGTCATTTAAATGCACGTATTATGCTGACATATGTGCAGTGACGCTCTTAAATGATGCTCACCCATACAGAGATTTGCAGCATTAATTTAAACAGCATTACAATTCAACCTCATTTAATCGCAAAGGGGCATGGTGATTCCCTGGACCATGAGTAGGCATGTCCAGCCCAGAAGTGAAGCTGATGCAAATGCAAATAATGCAGCCAATCAGAGTGAAGACAGTGACGTCACACGTCACTGTAAGCATAGATAAAGAGAATAATAGTAAAAGGGGACAAAAGAAAACAAACGCTAAACATAATTGCGCAATTTGTTGCCAAAATATAATGCCCCCTTTTCACTGGAAATGCAGCACATTTGTGACCAAAATTTTGAAACGGCCAGTTGTGCTGCCCACCAAAAACATCAGTGAAAGAAGCAGCAGGAGCATCTACACTGACAAAACAGCACAGCGATGGCAACCAGCAGAGATTAAATCAATGTGTGAACACCCCCTTACAACGGTTTATCTCTGCCACACACACACACACACACACAGTCTTGTCCCTTCGTAGACAGAGAGCTCATGAAAACGGCCCAAATAACAAATACTGTCACAGGATATTTGCACCAACAGGACCTCGGATAACTATGACACACACTGACTTATGCTTCGCCTCTTAGTACCGATAAAATCTCAAGGCACGCGGTACAGACTGCAGAAGGACTTTCTGCTACCACAGAACATAACAGCTCTCACAGCTGCATTTACACTGCACAAACCAATACACAGATCTGAGATCTGCTCAGTGTTTTGTCCTGTCTGCAGGTCAGACAAAACAGCCTTGCTTGAAGCATGAACGCATTTTTTGTTCATTTTCCTTCAAATAAACAAGTAAATTGATATATTAAATATTACTCACCATATTTCCATGCACTTTACTTTTACCCGTGTTACACCCAAGTGCATCAAACAATTCTGTCATCCTTCACTGTCCTGCATCTTTTGCAACTACGTCACTTGCAGAAAGAAAGAATGTTTAAGCTGCTCTCTTCTATACAATAAAATGAACGGTGACTACAGCTAACAAAGCAGGATTTTCACAGCCATATTCTCATTGTGATCCAGTCTGTGCATCACACCAAGCTATAAGATATATGTTGTGTATGGATTACATTTATGATGCTTTAATGGTGCACCTGGTCTCCATCCACTTCCAGTGTCTCACAGAGCCTCAGGTTTGTGTTCATGAATGAAACAACATGAGAGTGAGTATGTGTCATAATTTTCAGCTAAAGTATGGATAGAGGATCTGTGTTGAGATGTAGGTCAGCTGATCTGATATGTATTTGATTTAGAGGCATGTTTTAAAAACAACCAAATCAGATGCCAAAAATCTGATTTCACAAGCATTTTTGCCTTATACACGTACACAAAGGATCTGATCTATGCCAGACGTTGGTGTAAAATAAGAGAATTAGCTGACAGTGTAAACACATCCATACGGTATAATTTTATTACCTCTCTGTGATGGCAGACGCCTTCGTTAATGTTTGAGAAAACACGCCTTTTACTTCCTGTCATCTTCCTTTATACAACAGCAAAGATAATAAAATACAGACTCAGAACATCAAATCAAAGCACACAATGACTAAAGACAGCCTATCACTCTCTGAGCAAATCACCATGTTTACCAAGACTTGTGTTGGCGGAGTATAATTTTAATCAGGTTTGAGATCTCTCTCTCTCTCTCTCTCTCTCTCTCTCTCTCTCTCTCTGTCTCTGAAGATGAGGCTGTAGTTTGTTTCTGTGTTTGGGAGAGGTGTGACTGAATTAGCCCGGGCTCTGAGTGACATTTAAGAGATGAAGAGTGCGTCAGTGCTGTTTTGGAGAGAGAAGACGTCTGTTTTGAAATGAGTTGGTGGGGTTCAGGGTTCAGGAGTGGCTTTGATCTGTTCATTAGAATGTGTTTGTGTGCGAGTGGGTGTGCTAAACAATCACTGTGTCCAGACTGCAGGTGTGTGTGTGTGTGTGTGTGTGTGCCTTGAGTCTCAGGTGTTGTATGAAAATGAGAATCGCCTCCACAGGTGTAAAAGAGATCAGAGTTAATCTGCAGCTTTCTGCATCCATCAGGCATGTGTAGAACTACCATGCTACACACACACACACACACACACACACACACACACACACACACACACACACACACACACAGCAAAGCAAAACCTCTTACTACAGGAGTAAAAGCTTATTTTTCTTTAGCATCTATGAATAGAATTCAAACCTGAAGCTGAATGAGATCTTAAGAACAACAGCCACCTATAGACTCAAGCTGTATCCCAATTTACATACGATCCATACTATGCCTGCGACCTGTAGCTCGATCCTGTAGAGCACTGCAGTAAATTAGCAGTGCAAAGGTTTTGGGTTCGATTCCAAGGGAACACATATACAGACAAAAAACGTATAGCTTACTGCATGTGAAGTGACACGTTGGTCAAGTGTGGTGACCCGTAATTAGAATATATCCTGTGCATTTAACTCATTCAGTAAGAGTCAGAGTTTCTATTAGGCTCCGGCCTCTGTGATTGGCTCTCACTTGACCAGTTGGAATCCTCAGCATGTCATAAGTGGTAAGCCTCCAAATGTGGCTCGTGGTTTATAGTTTTGGAGATAAATGTTAGAAGTAGTGCAGTAGAAACAATGAAGACGGTCTCTGGTGTTATTGATCTGGCAGAGCAGGAGAGTGGAAACAGAGCTACATCAGAGTCACAGCAGACAGAGAGTGGGCCGGCAGGAGGTGGAACAGCTTATTGGGTAGAAAAGCAATAAACTGGCAACACATCAGCGGTTACGGTATATCAAGACCCTTTTCTCTTACTGGAAGCAACATGGAAATCCTGACATAGATCTTAATGATAACACAAAATATTCTAATGTTAGAAATGTCATGAATAATGTAAAGAAACAGAATGTTCTAATGTGTCTCATACACTAATCACTGGGTTCCTAAGTGCACATTAAAGGTTTTCACCAAACTACACACATAATTTACAGTAAGTATCATTTTAGTGTTACAAAGACTGCAGTGTCACTCTTTTATTCAACTTTTCTAATAATGAAAAAATAATAAAACTGTATATATGTAAAATCAGGGATTTGGCACTCGTGTTTGAGATTTTATTTAAAATGTTTAACTCATATTTACAAATTCAAGCACAAACATGTTAGTTACAATTTTGGATTAAATTGCTAGAACATTTCTTTGACTGTTTCAAAGACCTTTGAAAAACTCGATACACAGAGGGTGCTGGGAAGTGTGAGGGGTTTGTGACACATATCTCCCAAGAGCAAGAGACTCCTGTGTGTGTGTGTGTGTGTGTGTATGGGGGGGCTCAAGAGTTGTTTTGCATTTCAGAGCTTTCCTCAGACCCCCTTTATGTTGGCGCACAAGGACAGAAGACGGCAGCAGGTCCTTGCAGCTAATTGCTCTGTCCTTCTCCTACAACTTTCACTAACAGCCTCAGAAAATAAATAACTAATGCGTCCCTTGGTAGTCTCATTAGCTCCCTGCAAATCTTCCTTCATAACCTCTTCCCTCTCTTTCACTCTCTCACACACACACTCCTCTTGTTTTTATTCTGTAAGTGTGCCCATGAATAACTCTGTGTCCGTCGAGTCAGTGAGCCACAATAGCTTCTCTTTGAAGGCAGTTTTGGACGGGCAGTACTTTGTCTTTTGCAGACAATGGCCACTTTAGTGTTACCTCTGAGGCCCGCGTTAGCCATATGGCTGCCTCCATTTTGCCAAGGAGGAGGCTGATTTGAAGTGCACTTTTACAGAGAACAGCCCGGTTTATTTATCTCTCTCTATTTTACCCTGAAAGAACAAAAACCTCCCAGCGTTCACATTAAGAGAGTTCTGGAAGTGTTTTCAGGTCACCTTTCGGCCTTTTACGTGTTCACTTTATTGACAATACATTACACAGTCTCTTTATAGACAATTCACAATGACACCTCTACAAGAGGTCCAACATTTGAACAGCCAATCACATTTCACGCTGAGGACAGAATCCAAGACATTAGTTAATACCGCCATACTTAGAATACCGCCGTTTATCAAGACATTCAGGTAATCAAAATCGATGCAGAAAGTCAACAAAAATATGAATGAAGAGCGCAATCAAAACTGAAAACGTAACAACACAGAACATAGATGTGTTGTTGTAGATATAGCTAAACCACACCATCATTCAAAATCTTCACTGATCGAGAACTGAGAACTGATCGAGTTTAACTGCTGAGGGCACCTTGATCAAGTATTTCTATAATCATGGCAGGTGAACCAAACACTAAAACGCTAATGTGTGGAAATGTGAGGTGCTCAAGGCCCCTCCCCGTCGCACCACACAAGTTTGGCTGTCCAATCAAAGTTGCTGAAACTCAAACGTCATTGGATGATATTTATTAAAGCTAATGACTGAATGCAGATCAATATTTTCATCAGAAGACTGTATGACTCAAACTGATCGATTGATCAATGCATTTGCTTGCTTGTCTGAAACATAACCAGACATTATCATCATACTGTGGACAGCACTGCAACATCATTATTTTCATAACTAAACAAATCACTCATTTAACTGTTAATTGGTGTTAACTGAGTTAGTTTAATGTAAAAATGAATAACATAAGCCAGAAACTTCTAAAAAACAAACAATAACCTTGTTTTGTTTATTAGGAGATGTTTCAATAACGCTACTTAAACTCATTCCAATCTGTATGTTTTGCAATATCATTTAAGATGATTATACATTGTGAAACTGACTAGAGGCTTTTTAATGGCCACTATTGCTCTGGCAGTACATTGTTACTGAAAACTTTATGGAATTTCATTATATAATATGGAGAATAACTGTATACAATATGCAATTGTTGTGTCATGCTAAATGACTTTGCACAAAAGAGAGTTAGAGACAGAGAGAAAAGCAGAGAGTTCATTTCTCCAGAAAGATCTCTCATTCTGCACATATAACCTGTCATGTGTTAAAGGTTAGTTGCTCCCCTGTTAATTTTGCTTAGAGACGCTGGAACTTCCAACACCAAAGTAATTGGGTATGCGGTAAGTCCGCTGGGAGGCTTGGCCAAGGTCCGACGGCTTTCTTATAAACAATTTTTTTTTCCAACAACACAGAGGCCTTCACATCGCCTGATTCCCGCTCGCTGCTGGAAAGCGAATCAGATCAATGATGACACAAGCGACTGTCTGCCAGGCTGGACTGCACCGCATCTGTCAGGCGCAGTTTCTGCCCCACGCATACCGACCTGAAGCTTCTGTTTGGTATCTTAATGAGGCTGGCCTGCCGTAATGGGACATAGAGGGGTTCAAGCTGATCTCTGAAATTAATTTAGATCTCTCTCCTAACACAGCTCAAACTTAATCAGGTTTCCAGGAGACTATATGCTTTTTATGGATTTCCAATCAAGGGCACAGGGAATTCTGGGAAAGATGAAGATGCGTATCTCACTGTACCCCTGTCTGTCTCTAGAGGGCATTTAAAAGAAAGGCTGATGAGATGTTCTGTTCCTTTAGAAGTGTTTAAGCTACAGTCTATGATGAAGGGAACCGTAAAATTGTCCAGATCTTTACATTAAAAAGCACCCACGAGATTAGATCGTGTTTAGATGTGTCAGATTCATACATACGCGCTAAAAAACAGGAAGAAATATTAAGCCCAGTGTCCTTATGAACTGCCACTGTAAAAAACTTAGAAGAACTAAAGTCCCACAAAGAACATTCTGCTCTCTAGTTCTTTAATAAGTCATTGATGCACTCCTACTTTAAAGACATGGAACCCAACTGACCTGAAGAACCTGAAATGTAATATCAAGAACGTTTAGTCTTCAAAAAGCCTATGAACCTAGGAACCCAAACAAACCAGATTCTTAATAAGAACCTAAAGTAACCATTGTAATGACATAATAAATAAATTAATATTATAAAAACATTTTATTTTGGGTAAAACTATTCCTTTAGGAGAGTGATGTACTGTGGTAATGATAGCAACACTCTCTGCCCATCTCTCTCTCTCTCTCTCTTTCTCTCTCTGCTGCTCTGCGATGTCAATGCCCTCCATGTTTCTCTGGCCTTTGTCCCTCTCTATTACCACCAAACAAGACATCCACCTCCCACGTCAGTGAGAAGACTCTCCTCGAATACTAACACGTCCACTTCACTGAGGGCTATTTTTCTCATATTTTTTATATATTTAGTTTCTAAGGCCTTAAAACATTCTCTCTAACGTTATGAACACATAATAATGATTAATTAAAAACCAATTAGCTACATTTCATCAATAAGAACACCAACCAAACTATGTGGGGTCAGTGTACGGCTGAATTCAATAACAATCTTAATCTTTTTAATTACACATGGATAATAGCAGCCCACCCAGCCCTGTTTAACATACGATAAAAGCTGACATTTGACAGGAAACTCTGCTTTGAAAGGTTGGACGTTCGGGAAAGTGGATTTACAGACTGTGTTTCCTACATTTAGGTACTTTTAAATATTCAATTTCCTCTGTGATGTTTAATATTGAGGTATTAGGATGAAATTACGGGGTGTGTGTTCAGCTTGGGACTTATTGGAATGCGTGAACCTCTGGCCCTGACAGCAGGTAGTTCTGCCTGAGTGATCAGAGGAACAGAACCCATCTGTACCGCCTCATCATACATACTGGCCTCATGCACAACCAGAGTCCTCTAGTCCACAAGGTTAAAGTCTCAGACAAACAAAGAGTTTGCCTCAAGTTCACAGCCTCATGCTCCACTTGCGAACATCATTTTTAGTTAATACTGCTTCCGGAAAACAGGTCCAAATTTGACGCAAAAGACATTGCAGTCAGATCAGGTGTTTTTAAAGCATGTGATTGGCTAATTGGCTGATGTTCCTCTGGAAGATCTCAGTGCAGAACTCAACACAGAACTGTCAAAGTCATGTCTACAATGAGTTTTGGTAACGCCCCCAGACAGAGCTTCAGTTTGGAAACACCAAAATATCCAAAACTTCTGATGGCTGAAAACATGCACAGCAAATTACTAAGTGATATGAACTCAGCGTTAAAATCTGGTGTTTAGTTACAAATATCACACACTTTATCACTTGTTAACTGTTACTGTTTGATGTTAATTTTGGGTGCTGACGTGAAATCCACATCTAAGCATGTGCAGAGCATTTTCAGTTTTTCTGCCTGTTCTAATGTCTCCATCATGTTTCTTTACAGGATTTGTCTTCACATAATGCAAAACATTCCAAGCTATAGTATTAATTTATTTCATCACCAGAACAATTTGTGTGTAGTTTATGGTTAAACCTGAATTTTTCAGTTTGGTCCAGCACATGCTCTGTATTTTAATAATACAGTAACTAAAAGACACAAGTTCTTTTCCCACAATCCTTTGTAATTCCTCCTACTGTGTAGATTTTTTAATAAGTGACCTTCTTATTCTCTGGTGATGTTTAGTTAACTAGCAGCTCTGACCCAATGGGTTGGTTTGCTGACGCTCGCAAAATTTCCCTAGCCAGCAGATGACACAACAAAACCTAACAGACCTTCACGCCGTTAAACAGAGTCCCTAAAGACCTTTAACAGCTTCCAACAGCACAGAAAGGTAAAAGAGAACAGGCTGTATTCATAAACCATCACATCATAAACAAGTGTCCTCACTGTCACAATTGAAGAATCTGCAAGTAATACCGTATTTCCATCTGGTTCTCTCTCTCAACACACTGGTGCATTTCATGCATCATAACACAATTCACTCCAACATCTCATCACATGCCAGAGAGTGATAGAAAAATGGCGAGAAAGAGAACAGGAGGTAAAAACAATTGTAGGTGGAGGAAAGCCCTTAAAAGACCAAAGGGAAACAAATGACTCCACGTTGCTCTCTGAGGTCCAGGAAATCATTTTAATGTAGAGCCCAGCTGCTCTTAGTAATGGAGTTTAATGACTCACTCCTGTCCGGTTATTATATTTCTTTGCTAAAGCTAAACGGCACCTGTCATAACACACACTCAAACGCTATAAAGAACTTATTGTATCCTGTATATTGTATCCAAGGTTGTTATCGTTATTATTAAAAAAGTTGCCAAAAACAGAAACAAACAAAAACAAAACAAGCATCCAAACTATATAACATTCATATTTCCAAAGTTTGTGGTTTAATTAAAATCAGTTAAAATTAGTATTTTGTCGAAGCAACTGCCCAAATGACCAACAATAACTAAAAAAAACAATAAAAATAAAAAGCAAAAAACAAGACCTCAACATCTTCTGAAACAAATGTAAATGGCTCTTGTGCATGCAAACTCATCACCGTGTTGCTAAGCTGTTGCTAAGGAGGTCTGAGTAGTTTTGGCATGTTGCTATGCAGTTACTAGGCTGTTCTGGGTGGTTGCTAGATGATTAATTACCGGTCCAAATCAAAAGAGCCCACCCAACGACTAACTGTTATTCTGATCCTTACAAACTCAAGTCCCTCCTGTTATGCAGATAAATGAGGTGGTGTGAGCAAGCACTAATACCAGATATTTTCCCCTTTGCAGGATACAACTATCCCTGTCTCAGAAAAGCCAAAATAGTTTGGGTGAGCCATCAATTCAATTAGACAAACAGAAAAAGCTGAATATCCATTGCTGTCTGTTTTCAGCAGACCCCATTAGCGTGATAATCTGCATTGCGCTCATGAGATATTGTTATGTCTGTACGGTTTCTCTGACTGGTGAGCGAATAAGCCAGTAATGCTGTCCTATTCCTTTGACTGCTGTTTCTCAGGGGTACACAAAGACACTTCAGAAATGCTTTTAGCATATTATGACTCCCACAGAGCTGAAGATGTCAGTCAAAATGATGGGCCAATCAAAGAACAGAATGAAGGTCATAAGTGCTTTAACAGTCAATGGGTAACTGACAACTCAGAACTAATCAACAGTCCGACTATGCAAGACAAGGTCAGCTTTAAAATTGGACCGCTCTGGTCTGATCAGGTTGGGTTATTGAGTTTGGTTTACAGCCTGGGTTTAGGCTTTTATTGTCCATGCAGACCTCAAGTGTGTGTTATATGACAGTTTATCTGGGTGTGTTTGTGCATGTGTGTGGGTATGGTTGTACAACACCACTTGACCTTGACACACACACACACAGTTAAAAATCAATCACAATCACACATACACTGACAGCTCATCCCATCCCCAGCTGTCATACTTGATAATTATTATCTCTATGAACTGATCGAGCAGCAGCGAGCCAAAATGGAGCTCTGTGGGTGAGGAGACGCAATCGATCAGCAGCGACAGATCAATAATGAAACTGCGTTGCATGGGCGGCCATGTTGGATCTCTGCAGGTGTCTGATATCTGCTCCGGAGGCCCATGTCTGATCTCCATGGGAAAGAGAAAGAGAGACCACAGCATCATTAATGAGGGCAGATGCATGACCTGCACATACACACAAACTTTTCTGATCACAAAGAACAAACGCAAGTCTGTGGAGTGATTCAGCAGAAGCACATCAGAGGAAGAGGCTGTGTTTGTATCGAACACTAGCATACTGCATACTGAACAGGGTGTACTGCATACTTCAAATATTTTTAAGTACACTCTTAAAAATAAAGGTGCTAAACGAACCTGCAGAATCTGCTTCACAAAGGTTCTTTGTAGTAGAAATTGGTTTTATAGACTATAAAGGTAAGAAATAAATGGTTATTTTAAGAACTTTTCACTGAATGGTTCTTTTGGGTGTAGCATGGGGAATAGCATATTCTGTTGTCACAACACAAATTTTAAAACAGCATCCAGTTTCACCTCTGGAAATAAATATGGAAACTAATGTGAACCTAATTTTAATTAAATTTAACGTTAGTTCAATAACTTAATTCCAGTGAGACCATGGATGTTTTCATTCATAGTAATATTTTTAACATTTTTGGAAATGTTAGGGAAATGTTCTTACGAACTGTTAGTTGGGTATGTGTGCAGTATACACATAGCAAAAGCAGCATGAATGGTATACGGTTCCACACATTATCAGAGAGAGAAAGAGAGAAAATGGTCTGTCAAGGTCATTTCAAGAACACACTCATCTCCTCATCAGACAGAACAGCACATTCTATTAAATTACACTGAGTGGATCAGAGAGTTCTGCTGGGCCATTCACAGCAGTAACTTTTAATTTTCCTTCCAAATTCAATCAATTAAGACATCCGTAGCCCTGATGGAGAAATATGTCTTCTCCAGTCTCATTAAAGTTGTCACGGGAGGAATGAAAACGTTTTCTTTGAGTTTCTCATCATCTGGACACACAAACGCACACTCGTCCCTGCCTAACAAATCACGTCACGGTCATCGCAGATATTCTACCTGAGCTTGTCATCCGAGAACAACCTTTCTAGACGATTTAATTTAGGAGGGAAATGAAAACAATGCAACAGCCTCCCGGGCTCTTGTTTTGGCCACTCCTGCGTGATATCACGCATGATTTTTTCCCCTCGTTCTTTCCTTTTCAGACAACACAGAGGGTCAATAAAGGAGGTAGAATGGATGAGGGCCCCGGTGAAAATGGGGGCCCCAAGCAGCCAGGCAGAAACAAGTGATGGTACTCATCAGTTTGGGTAAAAAAAGAAGGGATCACACTCATCCATTTTCTGGCAGATGGAGGTGTTTGCTCCTGTAATGAAGTCATAAGAGCAGATGACACAACTGTGGGACTGAGACCGGCCCTCAGAAGTGACACCACAGGGGGAGTTTCATCATAAAGCGTGTGGGTGTATCTGACTGTGGAGTTTGTGTCTGTGTGTATGCTTTTATAGCAGTCTGCTATACATTTGCTTGAGCTTGAAATTTCCTTCTGAAAATCACTTTGTAAAAATGACATCCATTTAACTGCAGATGTTTGCACAGAAATAAGGTCTGTGGGGATACAGCTTCCTGAATCAACACAATCATTACTGTGATATTCCACAGACAGACAGGGAAAACTCGCACTACTCTCAAAACACGGGCTATATTTGGAAAGAAATATCAGTGATGTTTAATGCATATTTATGTGCAGCATTTACGATGTACTAGTTTTCACAGATAGTATGTAAAACACATGCGTTATGCAATGACACATCTCAAACAGAAGTAAAGCGCAATTTTGTCACAATGACATCACAATGTTGCCTGTTTGATTCAACCATTTTCCAATATGTTAATGTAAACATGGGTTTGTTATGCATTTTTAGTCCAGTAACGCCTTGTTACCGTAACTTGTTATTGTCAGTCCTATAGCATGAGTCAAGTAGGAAATGGAGTAAAGTCAAATGCATTGCATTTGTGAGATAATTATTAATTAAAATATTATTAATGAATAATTAATTAAAAATAATTCCACACAAAGTGCTTTGTTGTTGCACACTACACATTTTGGCAACCATAGTAGGTCATGCAGGTATAGCATGCATGCATATAGAAAATTCATATGTTGCACAGTATACTGTACATACTGTACTGCATACTAGTTGTTACACGACTATGTTTTATGTTTTCCTCACTCACACACACCTGTATCACACGTTCAGGAGAATAAAGTTTCATAAACTACCGACATTGCTAGTTATGCAACAAATCAAAACTCTCATTACATGCACAACTATATACACATTTTTGCAAACATATTTGACAGTTTGCAATTCAGCAGTGCACTGTGACAGACATGAGAATGATAGGAAATGAAAAACACAGTTTCTGAGAATTTAAACTACATACAGATTAGAGTGTAACAGCTCTCAACCTTCACCTCCAATATCTGAAATTAAATGGCAGGTTTCCAGAAGCAGTAACTAATTACCTTCCATTTGCTGGCCAAGCGCTGCCATCAGTCCATCTGGATTGTTGCCATCCTCGAGCAGACCTCGCAAGAAAGAAAAAGTGTTTTCACATACATGAATAAAAGAAGTATAGCTGTCGACTCCCATCTGTCTGACCGATGACTTGTGTGAAGATGAAGGCAAGGTTAAACTCAAATATCATTCTTCTAAAGAACCACGTTCTGCTATTCTACAAGCATTTACTGTAATTAAATAAAGGCATGTACTTGTACAAATGTAATATGAGTGAGATGCTAAAATGATCAGACTCCTCAGGCAGTCAAGCTCAAAGATCATCAGAACAAATCAGCTCTGATTAAAATGACAATTTCAATACAAAACTACATTCATGCAATTTCTGAAGAATATGTGAGTGATGTAATGCTATAGTTGTGAGTGGATGCCGAGGCTTTGCTGTGCAATTATACCACTAGTATCAGAGATTAAAATTAGAGTAACAGTAACATTTAAATGTCCATTTTATCCTTTTTTGTTTTCTTTTGTTGCCTTTCTCTCTCAAGAGTCTTGTTAAATAACAAATAAGCAGAATTGTATTTTTTTTTATCCTTTAGGGATGAGAATTTGTAATGGTTATATTTTCTCTTTGAACTTCAAACACTTCCTTGGTCTCTAGTGGGAGGGACTATGGCAAAACTAAAGCACATCATTTTATATGAATTCATTAGAATAAATCAATTCTCAAATTTGGAGTTCATACAGCAGGAAATGTGCCCACATGGTAAAGTGTCACATTTCAGCTGTTTTATTATTTGTGCCGATGTGAGAAACCATTGGCTGTTATTTTAAGCGTGACAGAGTGGCACTAACGTATCTCAGGTCGAACCTTCAGCTGATATCTCAGAGGAGATCTGGGTGATGCCTTCCTCATTCTCTCCTGGGTCAGTGTTTGACTGTTTTTACTGTTTGCAATTATAAAGAACAAATTATCTGTATTCAAATTATTCAAAGTTTTTGTGCCGCGATGTTCATTATCAAAGTTTATTCCACTGTGGATTTGATCAGTATGGAAAACAGAATCCAGCATTAGTTTGAGATCGATACCCAGGGCTATAAACAGCAGGTAAAACTCACTAACCGCCTCAAAATCTCACTGAGCTGCAAACTCTCCAGACTTTAAATAATCCGCTTCATACATGTCTTTCTCTGGGGAGGTTTTTCCAGATGGCAAACCAACCACAACAATTTTTTTGCTATTACTGCCTCACAGACCGCCCGAGTCTTACCTGCAGAATGTTCTGGAATCCTCCCCTGTATAAGTGAACTGGTGCTCTGGAGACTTGATGCCAGGAAATTATTACTGGCGAAAAAAGAAAACAACACAACAAATCACATCAAAATTGATTATAGTTCTAAAACAAAACGATTTCTTTAGCAGTCTGCATTAGTCTATAGAGAAAAAAGTTATACATTAAAAAACGTATACCTGTTCAGCCCGAGATCCTAAACTTGTGTGGATCATACAGAATCAGTTCTTAAACGCAGGAACCTTAAAGTTTTACCAGTGAAAGAAGTGAAGTATGTGTTTAGACTTGTTTAGAAGTGTCGCCGTCAAGATTGCTTGAGCATCAGAAACGGGCTGCTTCCCCACACAACGATATCATCTAAAACAGTAGAGATTTAGTGATGATAAGCAAGTCAAGTCTAAACCAATGGCAATCCATGTGTGCTCCATACTGATACAGGCCCCTTTTAAAAGATTTAGATAGGTGTTGCCATGGCAACTCCAAACCAGCTTCATGATGATACAGTAGGGTGTTGTGGGAAGTTACCAAGTTTTGCTATCTGGTTGCTAAGCGATTATTAGTATGTTGCCATGCAGTTGCTAGGGGATTCTAAGTGGTTGCTTACTGGCCCAAATTAACAGAGCCCACCCTCAAGTCTTTACAATATTCTGAAGCCAGTAGGAACAAAAATAACCAATTCAATGTGAGATGACAAGATTCTAGAAACAAGCAATTTGTTTGTCCACATTGGTGGTGAAAATGTGGTGACATGACACAATCAATAACAAATCACAGCCAATCAGAACAGCATGTGCACAAGATCTTGCAAAACACTGCGCAGCTTAAAAACACAAAACTGAAAAAACCTTCTGACCAAGATTACATGCCTGCAACCAGCCCGTGTCTCTGTCATTAGTTTTCTTAACTAACTGGACTTGTTGCAATTGGCCACTGGTCTCTGGGTTCAGATCTCTGCTTTAATGTAAGTTTATAGGATTTTTCGCCTGTGTTTGTTTTGCCTGTTAGCAGACCTCATCTTAACAAGTGTTGCGTTTAATACATGTTGTTCTGGTCAAATCCATAAACCTGAATACAACCAATAACAGCGGTGTCACTTGTTCTAGCACCACTAACTGTTTAGGAGAAAAAGAGAAGACAGGGTTAAAAATGACAAATGACCCCAAATGTACTTCCTGTGTGACAGGTCATCTACACCCACAGCTCCACTCTGACCCCTCACTGCTGCTGCCATATTCAGAAGAGACTGACCTGCTGAATGAAGGAATGAGAAGAGGCACGTCCACACATCTACACAGAGCTCGTTTGATTCCAGCACTACAGCTCTCCTGTGAGACTCCTCTAATCACAACAGATATCATCTAGACATCTTTCCTCTCTCCCCTGCCACACTGCACTGTCAACAGAGTCCAGAACAGAACACTCGCCGCCAACAGACAGCAGAGAGAGATCTGAGGGGCGATTATTTGCTGTTTTACTGCTGCCAACACCATGTTGACGTCCACTGGAATTACAGCCATATACTGTATTGCGCCCAATCGCAAAGTCCCTTGTTAATAGCGTCCTAATAACGCTTTTTTTGATGTTTTTCATTTTTAATGTGCGCTTTATGAAAGCATCTCTCTGGGGAACCTGAGCGCTCATATATTCCAATGAACACGGCTCCAATAAATCTTACGTTTACGCAACAAATAAATGAATAACAGCAAAGGAAATATGAATCCATCTTAACAGTTCGTCTTCTGCGTCAAAAGAAAATATTGCTCAATTTAAATTTAATGACCGGTTCCATCTTTGCCGGTGGAGTGGCTGGGACGCAGCGCTCCTGTCGTAATAACAATAACAGACTGTTTTATGGGCTGCCCTTCACACAGGAGAGTGTAGCGAAGACAACACACAACATAACCACAGGAGCTTAACCAAAGAGCACGACTCGAGAAACGTGACTGCAGCCTCACACCAGAGATTTCACTGCAGGAAAGCAGCTGCAAAACAAAATAAAATGATGCTGACGAACACTGCCGAACAAGTGAATCAATAATTCATTTTTCCTGTTCATTTTATAATTAAAGCAAAGTAAAACCTTAGTTCTAAGGAGAAAAGGGAAGGTTATCAAAAAGGTTTTTGCAGTAACATAACGTTAGTAGAACGTTTTTAACATTATATATAAAACCAATTATTCTTACATTGTTAGTGTTTTTTAAGTTGGTGTTTTATAAATGTTACAGAACAAAACGGTTTAAAAAACTTTCTTATAAACAAACAATAACGTTCATACAAAGCCTAAAACCTGGACATTCTGAAAGGTCCTGGAAACACCAGGAAAGGTCCTGGTTACCTACTGGAAACTTTAGGGAAACGTTCTTACAACCTAAAATTGTTAGCTGGGTATAAAATGACCAAATTAAAAAAAGAGAAAATCGCTGTCAAAATGTCAGCATTTTACACATTTCACATTCGAAGAAATTAGCCAGTCGTAACAGACGGTCAGTTACACATGGAAGAAAAGAGACTGTTTAATTCTAAGGGTCAGAGAGAGGGTGGAAAATGAAACCTATATTTTGACTGATGTGAGAAACTTTGACATATTGTAAGTGGACTTTTGGGAAAATTTGCCTTTTTTTAAATGACCTTTAACAGAACTGCAGAACTGTTCTTTAACAGAACTCGTAGCTTTAGGTTTCGTGCAAGAGTTTGGAGGAAGTAGGAAGTGATTAAAACTTTTTCCTGTTGTAGCCTCTGTTCTGTCTCTGTGCTGCTTGAAACTCCAGGTATCATTCCAACAGTGTCTCATTTCCTGTCTGAGCAGGTTGAGTTTGAGTGACAGCAAACTCTGGAATCTCTCCAGAACTGTTCTCAGGACAGCACCAGGAGAACAGCTAACCTTTCCATCAATCCACCGTACTACAGAGAAAGAGAGAGAGAGAGAGAGAGAGAGAGAGAATGCCATATATATACGACAGATACTTTCTCCACTACATTTGTCATGAATATCCCCCAGTTTTTAATTATTTTAAAAACATCATTACAAAGAATCTATTTTTCTTTATTATGTTTATAAATTGCAATTACAGAGCACTTGTCACAACCAATAAAAGCCAATAAAAAGTAAGACAAACAGCACAAAAGCGACAGAAACATAAAGAGGGGTAAACACATAAAAAGATAAAAGGGGGCGAGACAGGAGAAGTGGAGGAGTGCCAAAACCTCCAGCAGTTTCTGCTGCAGTGCTTCAGTTAGAATTTATTTTCCTAATCAGCAGTATTATGATGAGACTCCATCTCAACACTTCATTTTCAAACAAAGACTCAGTCAGTCACTTTTACAGCCAATTACATTTGTTATATTGAATATTTATGCCAATTCAGGAACTATAAACTTCAAGTTTACAGCTTTTACGCTAATGAGTTTTGACTTTTAGCTGCATGGAAAACATTTGACCATTACCAAACAGTTTTTAATGCCCGCAGTCAATCTGTCATAGCTGAGCGGTCTGTCAGTATCAGACAACAGAGTTCATTTAAATGAGAAACAGAGCAGTAGCAGAACGCAAACATTACTGAAGATAACCAACACACAAGAGGTGAAAAGTTGCTTTCAAAACAATTAAACAGGAAAATGTGTTGGGGGGGATGTTATTTTAATAATTCTCCAGGTGACGGTGCAGAAGTTGCTTTTGTTGTCATGGAACGAGAGAAATAAATTGAAACAGTGTTTGCCAAATTTTTTTCTCTTTCTCTGGAGTCACACGCATAGACTACAGTATACTATTTTAATATAGCTTATTTTGTACAATATAAAGTAGAAAAAAGTATTAGTTAGTATAAAGTTAGAAATACCTGTTAGTTTGTTTACACTGAAAAGAGTTTGTGTTTTCTTGCAGCTCAACTGGAATTGTGGGTTCGATTCCCAGGGAACACACATAGTGATAAAATGCATAACTTGAATGCACTGTAAATCAGTTTGGATAAAAGTGTCTGTCAAATGCATAAATATAATGTAAATATATTTATTCATTGTGTTTGTTTTTTTGTCTTATCTACAGAATATTCTGGAATCTTCCACTATACATGAACTGCTGCTCCCTGGACTCCATGCCAGGAAAGTATTATTAGGGAAAAGAAGAACACAGCAAAACAAATCATATATCAAAAGTTCCAAAAACCCACTTTCACAAAAGTTTGTTTACAGCGTGATTTTCCAAGTCAGGATACTCAATACGTAAGTGTATTTTTAAAGAGCCGCTTGCAGAAATATTAACATCTGTTTACCCTGATGCTTTTTGAGAATTGTGCTCAAGGGTTTTAGCTCCTTTTTATGGAAGCCATGTGTCAAGTTGTTGAGGTGGATTGACGCAGTGCAAAGATGGCCGCCGAGTACGGAGACTTTCTTAAAGGGTCTTTAAATTCATGTATTTTATCTTTCGGGCACTGAATGATGGGAAACATAGTTTTTCTCGTGGTAGCCCGTGACCTTAAAAAGCTCAACTTTTGGATGGTTTTGGACTGTTGTAAAGATCAGACCATGTTTTAATTGTAGGAGAGGACTTCCTGTACTTTTTTGGATGGCCACCATGTTGAACATTATTTTCTCATCTGCAGTTTTCCATGAGTGGCTTGTCTCTGAACACTCCACTTTTGTGGCTCTATTGAGGGACACTGAGAAATAAAGGCACAGATGCACTGGGAACATCTAAGGTTCTTCTGTCATAATAACCTGTTATATTAAAACTGATCTTTTGAAGTCACCTTCAGTAATATAAAGAGAGATAGAAATGCTTTATTGATCCCAGAGGGCAAATTCAGCTGCTACACTGGCAGAAATACACAGCACACACAGACAGTGTGATCAAGGCAGAACATTTAGTTTGAAGACATTATAAACTGAACACATAATACGAACACATTATGTGATGAGGCTATCTGCGTGTGAATGTGAGCTTTACACACATTATATACACACAGGAAAATGTTCCTGCAGATAATGAGGCTTTAAACAAGTACAAATGGACTTCTAAACTCAGGTTGTGGAGAAGCATGTTCATCTAGTTGTGTTAATCACAACCAAGCTAACAGGGAACATTCTCAGAACATTGGCTAATGTTCTCTAATTAATTAATTAAGTTCTCTAATTTCTTTATTGTCTGGCTAATATATACACCTGTGGTTTTGGTGTATGTTATGTATATGTGTAATCCTTAACCTAAATATTGCAAATGCAAAGTCAAAATGAAGATTTACAGTAAAGCAGCTCACTGTAAAAGCTTCACTTTTAAGAATAGAGGAATATTGTTGAAGTCCTTTGAGTGGTTTGTTCCCAGCCTGCATTTCTCCACAAAGCAAGAGAAAAGAGAGAGCTACATCTGTGGGCAGAAGGAGTGCTTGAGTGAACTGGTTGTGTGATTTCTCTGAGTTGGGATCCTGTGACGGGGCCCCCACGCATGAGTCACCCACTCCAGAGAGCCAATCTCATCCAGAGAGCCCTTGAGCAGGTAAAGGGACGAGGCTTACTGATGGGGCTACTCTCTCTCTTTCTCCATCAATCCATCCATCACGGTGACACATTAAAGATGATTATCATTTCTGTGATATTTACAGAAGAACATGATATTCAAGGATCTGGAGCTGAACAGTGAACAATACCATTGATCTAACATTGATCATATGTTTTCTATGATACATATGAGATTGATTGAAAGAGGTGGTCTAACATCACAATCGTGTGGGTGTGTGTGTACAGTAATGTGAATGTGTGTCTTTGAAAGAATAAGTGACTGTGTGTGTTTATGTATCTGTGCACATAGTGTGTGTGTGTGTGTGTGTGCAAAAGACAAAAATGCTTATGTATGTGGGATTGTTAAATGTATGAATGTGAATGAGTGAAGTGTTTTGATGATACATCCAGCAACAGAATATATTTGTGTGTGTGTTTGAATGCATGCATGAGAGTGTGTGAGCTGATATATCCAGCAGCTGTGTTTGTGAGCTGGTCTCAGAGAGAAGAGAAAATGAGTTTGACCTGTCAGGCTACTGGTGTTCCTCTCTGACCACTGCGTGTCCGGCCGGCTTTCATGTGCTTAATTAATGTACACCAACTGCTGACTCTCTCTCTCTCCTGAGAGTCTCCATATTCATCCAAACTCTTTCTGATTCATCTGTAGAAATGACTCAATATGGAGGTACAGTATTCTTCAGCACATTGTTTATCAGCAAGAGATGTGATCAGTAGCTGAATCTGTGTCCACATCATGGCCTGCCAACAAAAAATGCCACATTGTTAATCTAGAAACAGTTCAGATCTTTGCAAAGAAGTTTTATGTTGCATAGTTCAAACGTTACAGAAATATGTTTGGGTTTCTTTCTTATTTTTGTGTTTTTCTTTTAATTAATTAAAATGTTTTCAATTTTGTTTTCGCTAATGAGAGTAATGCTAGCAGGGCCTGTTTTTAGCTTCCTCCGGTAGCAGTGGGAAACAGTAAGCGCTGTTTTCCAGATGAGAGGGAAAGGCGTGTTGGAGGAGCAGCAGGAGTTCTGATAATCTGTGCAGGGCTGTAGGGAGGTGCTGTTCTCTTTCACACAGAAAAAGAAAAACGGGCAGCTAATCCAGCATAGCACGACTCCAGAGGAAATGGAAGCGAACGTATTAGCGTAGGCACAAGCACCTTTGATTCTGAGCAGAGTATTCCACACTAAATCCAGGCTTTTCTTTTCCGAGCCGTATTTGCTCGGGTGAGAATCTACGCCTCTGATCTTTTTCATCTTGTGCTACCATGAATAATCTGCACAAAATGCTTTGTGCTTTTGAGAGAAAACAAAACAGCAAAACTTCCTTATCTTGGATTGTTAAGGAGTACATTAGGTTATTAGATGCATGGTATTATCATGTTTTTATAGGACTCCACCACTTAATACCATGTTAATCTTTTAAGTAACGTAAAGTACCACAGTGTATAGCAAAGTATGTATTACCATTTTATATCATCCCTAAACCATGGTACCTTTTGCCCATCAAAAATAAATAAATACATTTGTGCACCCCTGTATACTTTCCCATAACCTGTGAAGTACATACTTCTACTAGAAGAGTGTGAAGACACTCAAAGAAAGTTTACAGCTGCTTAAAGCCTCTTCTAGCCAACAATTTTAAGTTGTAAGAACGTTTTCATTAAGTAACAAAAATATTAAAAATGTTATTTTGAAAGATCTTGGAATGCCTAGTTTTTAGATGCTGTATTAACGCTTGGTTATAAGAACGTTATTCAAACGTTTTTTTTAATTCTATAACGTTTCTAAAGCATTCCACTAACAACTTCAGAATGTTTTTGATGTATCTAAAATATACAACCTTAAACAGTTCAAGTAATCACTGCAAAAAATGTTTTTATGTAACTTTGAGAGAACTTTAAGAGAAAGTTAGCCAACATTCTGAGAACATTCTCTGTTTGCTGGGTTCTTCCCTCTGTGGTTCTGAGCTAAAAAACCTGCAGATCTCATGGATACCAGTCATTGGCCTTCAGCAAAGATTACTGGATCTGTTGTGTCACCTGTGAAGATATATCACCACTCATTACTAAACACACACACTGATGTGTTTATACACAGCAGACATCAGAGAAAGCTACACTCACTCATCCTGATCAACGTCTCTGGGTTTGGCACTTCTAAAACTTTACAAATATCAGAACTGTCAGCGAACATGTTTGCAAATACACTGAGAATTAACATGACAGTTACGCTAGTCAAATCTTCTGCCTAACACAGAAAATGAGGAGCTTTATTCTTTTGCTTTTTTTTAGTTTGTAGGATGTTTGTCTTTCTGGTCATCTGGTCTCTTAAAGATTCATGTTCAACACTATTTTATAAATAACAACTTCATACTCATACAGCAGGCCCGGACCAAACCTGCGTGCGTTTTCTGTGCTTTGAAGGTAAATTCTGTGGAACATAAATTAAATTTCCCCAATTATTTATTAAACAAACATGCGAGGGTTGGGAAGACATAATGAATTGCTGGTGTTCTGACTCTGTGGAAATGGACAACATTTTCTGCTGAGTTCTGAGGCAGCCGATTCTGTGTGGCTTTATTAGCACATTAGTGATTTGATGTTTTCACGACCAAATTTTAAGCAAGAATAAAATAGTAAACAGTTTTCAGTGTCCTCAGAGGAAGGCAAATCACTCTCATTTTCAAACCGTTATGGTTAGCAAAATAATACATGTGATTTATTTCGCCATGCTTGAAATCAAGGACTTGTGGCGTTTATTTCTGGGTGATGGACTGCTCTAAAACACGCATAAACTGCCTTGGGCCTGCCATTGTCAAGAACATCCACATTTACATATAAATTGGGAAACTGTGAGAGTGAAAGTGGAGAAAATGCGAGTGAGAGACAGAGAGCGAGAGAGGGAGAGAGAGAATATAATGATATGTTGACAGTGTGTGGTCTTTTGTGAGGGTAAGTGTGGCAGTTGTGAGTGTAAAGAACACTTTTGCTTTGTGTAATATTGCATGATTTTTGGCTCACAGCTACTTGTTTTCTCACTATAATATCTGTATATACTCCCATCTGGACCACAGCCAAAAACGTCTATGCCATTGACTATGTCTTGGAAAGCTCTGTACTTTACTGCACTGTGCTTCAAATTCTCTGGTTTTAATTCACAGTTGTTATCCTACAACGACTATTCATAATGGCCATCATTTATTTATCTAAATAAAATGAAAAAAAGACCCTTAAAGCACCCTTTTGTCATGTTTTGGATATTGTCAGCCTCTGGTCATTATAAACTCTCATTGCATAGCTTAATCTGTACAATGGTTCTTTAAATGGTTCGCATCAAATCACAGATCCCCATTTTTGTAGAACCGGCAGTTTGTAAAACAGCTCTCACACCAACCAAACATCCTCAATCCATGTCAGATGGACGTTCGTATTAAAACGCTAGTCTGAAAACTTTCCTTAATCAGCTGGTATTTTAAGACCCACATGAAATTCCAAAATGTTTTTTGACTTTTCAGATCTTTGAGGTAATCTGGGCTTTGCCCTTCCTTCAGACTCCTAAATTCTGTTGCCAAGTTCTTCGGTTCTTTTAAAAAGTGTTTGAAAAACACGACAAATCCAACCCTAATCAGTCATTGTTTTGAGTTCAAGTGGAAAACAAAGCAGCAGGTCTGAATTCTGTCCCCTGGTGGCAGGGCTTTGATGGGCCAAAGCAGATTAAAGTCAATGCAGTAATACGGACACATTAGTGGTAAATTGATTTTGCTTGGAATAAAAGGTCAGGATAAGTGGTTTGTGAGAGACTGGCCTCTCTGTTCATTAGTTCAGTTCTCATCCAACAAGTTAGGCATCTGACGCTCTCCGGTCACCCAACCGACAGGAAACAGCCGAGGGGAAGCAGATCTTTCAAATGTCACTCTTATAATGTCAAATCATGGATTATGTGTCAAAAGCACAAAGCATCTTGTGTCGATTGAGGAAGATGCCATAATGAATAACACAAGTGCAATAAACCGCACATCTCAGGGGAAGTTTTGAATTGTTTTAAATTAAAAAATTGTCTATTCAAAGGCTGAAAGTTAAACAAAAGCCTTCAAATATTTTGACAACAACTGCAGCTTTCATTATGTAGTGTCACATTCCACAAATGAGGTACAAATGAAGGCCTGAAATTAATTTTGTTTCTCAACAAATAATCGTTGATAAGAGATGCTCAACCTTCAGAGATGTTCAAACAGATTTATATAAACTAGCTTGTTTTCATTTCTACATTTTTAGCATTTTAGCCCCTTCAGGGCCAAATAGAAACTATAGTAGCGGTCCTGATTTCAAATTATTTAAATTACTTGGTAACACCATACAATAAGGTTCCCTTCATTAACATTAGTTACTGTAACTACCTTAGCTAACATAAACTAAAAACTACAAACTAAAAACAATACACGTCTAATATTTATTAATTTTAGGTCATGTTAATTTCAACATTTACTAATTAAATCAAAAGTATCTGTAAACATTATTTAATGCACAATGAACTAACATTAATAAAGATTAACAAATGCTGTAAAAATATATTGTTATTTCATGTATTATATTAACAAATGGAAGTGTTACAAATATTTGCCATATTTTCTGATCTTCCATATTTGTCGCTGCTACAATTATATTACTTTGCTATATATGAAACATAAAAAAGTAGATTGTAGATCTGTCTATGTGTGGACATCCTCCTGTTTATGTCGCCTGATTAATATTCCATCTTTAAGGGCCTCTGCTGGAAATGAACTTTGCGCTGCGCCTCTGAGAGAAGATTGGATGTTTAATAAACTGTCTCAGCATTTCACAATCACTAAACACATCAGATCGGATGTGCACTAAAGATTTTTTCTATTAAAAAAACCCTCAACGTTAGGGCCCACTGCATCCCGTATGTGGAGTGGATGCAGTTGCCATGACAACTTTGCATAGCGCTACAAGTATTCAGTGATCTTTTGCTTAAATGACCCTGATTGGGGTCCTCTAGTGTGTGCAGAGCAGCTCAGCGCGCGTGAGAGGACACACATGGTGTAGGAATGAAACTACAGTCAGGTAATGATGCCCACCTCAGTGTAGTGAAGTGAAGCCTCTGTTACATCAACAGTATGTTTTGTTTAATTGAGATACACGACTTTCTGAATATTAAGACATATTAGATAGGATTTACTCATAATTTCAACAAGTAAATGTGACAGATTAATTTCCTGTTTGATTCTTACAGATACAAATAGGAAATTAATCAAAATCAAAATTATTTATAAAATTACCACTGACAATAACCCAGTCTGTTGAATAAAACAGCTATTATTTACATTTATGAATTTGGCAGACACGTTTATTCAAAATGACTTACAGTGCATTCAAGCTACACATTTTATCAGTATGTGTGTTCCATGGGAATTGAACCCCAATCTTTTGCACTGCTGACACAATGCTCTATCATGTGTACAGTAATGCATTTAAAAAGTCTACGGGAAAAGGCATAATGGATGGTTAAAAAGCAAAATGAAGTTAAGGTAAAGATTTGACCAACTAACATGTTTAACCAAGTAATATATTTATGTATATGTGCTTTCAAAACTGTGTGTTTATATAGTTAAGCTCCCAAAAAGTACTCCACTTGAAAGTACTTGTAAGGTACTGTAAACAGTTTTTTTGTTAACAAATTGACTAGTCATAAATACTGTAGTTATCGACAGCATGTCACATGCATGAACACTAAACTAAGCTATGAAGCACAATCACAAAGTTTGTGTAATGATGCTGTAAGCAGCTCAAAGTGTAAATCATTTCCAACTTCAGAATGTCTGAGAGCTCTTTTCTGGAAAGATCTGACAGGACTGAAATGGATTCCTCCCTGGCTAAATGTGAGTGGCAGAAACAGGATATTGTATCTTTAACGGATCATTAATTTCTCAAAGGCAAAGCATTTTGGCTGAGTGTTGTGTATATTTACAATGGCAACAGTCCAAAATAAAAAGCCATAGATAAATTGCCTGGTGTCAGTCAGCCACACTAAATAAGAAAGCCATTTTGTATCAACGCTGGTTTTGGAAAATGCCTCAGAGTTTCAGCAGTACAATGACATTTTTATTAGTTTTGTTTGTCATTTGACGAGAGTCGGCCTGTGAATTCATCAGCGTATTATACATATATATATGGAAATTATTCCACTTAAGACGCAAGCCTTTCATTCCCCTCTATAATGATCTGTGACTGGCATGGTGAAAAGAGGACTAGTGCATGTAGTTAAGTTCTTAATTCACTATTTAATGTGAACTCACTAAAGTTAAAGAAGTGATAAATCAAGAACAATGGATTCAGGGATCTTCTGTGGAGTGGTCATGAAAAGGTGTGCCTGCAGACAGCTGAACACGGACATTGACATAAAAATAAATTAGTAAGGTCAAATCCATACAAGCACACACACACTGCAACACATTGTTTCCAACATTCATTCCAACAACTTTTTAGGAGACAAACTCTCATAAAGAACTGAGTAACCTTGGTAGACAAAACAATTTCCTTCAAAGAAAGGAACCACTAAAAAAACTTAAAAGGAGCCATCTGCCTCTCTTCAGTACACTGAACAGAAAAATCATACCCCAGGTCCAACAATAATAAATGTTTGTATACACACATTCAAACGGTGTTGTTAGTTGTTACAGTAGGACAAACAGATCTGTGATCTCACCATATTTCTTCACCACCTGCAGAGTTTAAGACCTCCAGCACTGAGCTGAAGAATAGAGTTGTACATTTAAATCTGTTTTCATTGCAAGCAATCCCATAATCCCCCTGACATGATTCAGCGCTGATAAAGCAGCGTGAGACGTCTGGATTCAGCCAAGCTTTGTCAGATCCAGATTACAATTTACTCCAGACCAGCTGATAAACACCTGATACATCTAGCCAAAGGACAGATGTACTGTATCCTCATCTGATGCATCATCTCCATCTTCTCCAGCTACAGGTCTAACACTCTAAAGTATTCACTGCATAGTTAAATGTCTCAGATCTGTTCATAAGAAAAATGATATCAAATATCATAAATATCTCAGTTGTTTCAAATCTCAGGAGCAAATGGAAACCTCTCAGATTTCCCTCCTGAGAGAAACAGCATCATATTCTCAACATGTTTCTCCCCTAGTGTTTTAGAAGAGCTCTCAATAGTGTCATAAACGTTCGTATTGCCAAGTACTAAAATCTGCAATCATACTTTTAATAGTAAAACATTTCTCATCAGTTTATCCAAAGTTTTCCAGAGATAATATTATAGAGCTGTTTACCTTTACTGTACAGTATGTCAGTAACAAGCATGGATTATCGGGGCCAGTGAGGCCACTCCACCCAGCTTCGAGATCTGCAGTGACCTGACACCTGTAAATATACCACAGAAGGTGCAAACTGATTATTGATAAATGATAAATAAACAGCACTGGGCACAATGTAAAACTGATTGAGGAAATACAAACTGCTATTTCCTCCTGGCATCTCCAGAGCATTAACAGAAATCTGTGAGTGGTGTCGTACGACTTCTGTCTCTTTTGCAATATACTGAATCTATGGTGTATTCATTTTTGTCACTGCAACTTTGAGACTTTCTAACACACAAACTTGATTTTGTCATATTTGTTATTTAATTTCTTGTAATTTAAATGTTAGATTGCGTCTCCACAGTGGCTGCTCCCTGGGGTCAAGGACCATAATCTGGCCCTAGTCAAGAATTGTCTGATTTGCTTCTGTTTATTTCTCTGTTAGGAGAAACATATGAGACAGCTTTAATATGGTACATACACAGATGAGAACTCCATTAAGTCCCTTTACTTTTAAAGGAATAGTTCACTCAAAAATGAAAAACAGTTCACAAATGTATCATTTCACTTCAGAAGACATTTATTAACCCACTGGAGTCATATGGATTACTTGTGCTGGATTACTTGGATTTCTCATATGGATGAATGTACTTTCTGGAGCTTTAAAATCTTGGGCACTATTCACTGCCATTATAAAGCTGGTAAGGATATTATTTATTATAACTCAGATTTGGTTTGACTGAAAGTAAGTCATAAACACATAGAATGGCATGAAGGTGAGTAAATGATGAGAGAATTTTCATTTTTGGGTAAACTATTTCTTTAAAAGAACAGTGTCTGAGCTGCAACATCACCTTCTGGGTAGGTCCATCACAAAGCGAGTCCTCCAAACATCACAGAAACTCACAAAATGTGACGTGAAGACAATTATAACACTAATCTAAAGTTAGCTGAAGTTTTTAATAACTTTGTCAGCCTCTTGCCAATATCATTTTCCTTATATGCTCTCTAATGAGTTAGACGATTAATGTAGCTGGAGCTATAATTTGCGAGCAGGATGTGTTTTGAGTGAAAGGAAGTCTCTTCTCCTGTCTGTATTATGGAATGGGCTTTTGACAGCTTTGGGTGCAGGAGGCTCATTAGCTACCCGCCTAACTAATAAATCCAATGCAGAACAAATGCAATATTAATACCACCAGCCTATTCTCTCCTTATCATTTACATACTCCTGGAAGTGTTTGCCGCACCTTTCCGAATTATTAATGCGCTGATTTCAAGGCTCTCTGTGGACACGGGACTTTAATGAATCTCTCTGTGCTTTGGTGGATCTGAACCAGGACAAACCAGGTTTTTATCAGCGTCTGATCTTCATCTCACCGCCTTCATGTGGAGGGATTTATAAGGATAGATATATATCTATCCTGGAGAAAGAAGACGAGCTTATGAGACGGTATGAGCAAGAACAAGATGATCCAGAGGGGCAGAACGCCATGGCAACTGTAGAACTTTTGAGCTGAGGCATTATGGGATGGAGATTATTTTCAGTGGTGTATTTACAGTAGATGATTTATGAGCTCTGTGTCTCAGATACCCGCCTGAAAATACCAAATTGTCCCCTATCCAGACTTTGTGAATGCGATATTACAAAATCTCCAGCTCTTTGTAGGGATGACTCACAAGAAGAAATCTTGCCATATGACTCAAGTATTATAATTTTCGAATGGGGCATTTTTGTCTTGTTTTAGTCTTTTTTTAATACACATTCTCAGACGGATGAGTTTAGCTTATTAACTGACCCCCCCAAAAAAACCTGAGAATGACAGGGACAGATGCAGGAATGAAGTTATTAAAACAAATATCTTAAATTTACATGCTTGATGATATTTAATCATTTAGAAGACATTTTGATCCAAAATGACTTTCAAATGTGGAACATAAGGATTTTAGCGTACAAGAGCCAACAACACTCGCATCAATAAAAAAATTCTAAAGCAGAAAGCAGTATTAATAACAGTTCAGTTTGGACTAAAAGCAGATATTCAACTATAACCGTGAATGTGTACATCACACAGACTATTGATTTATTAAAACTGTGAAAGATCATGTTCAATTTATTTGTTCACAGCCTAATTAATATTCATGAGCTACGCCTGTGTGCAGTCTTAATTCTGTACACAAGTAAAACTGCGTTCACATTTACATGATGTTGTAGAACGCTACTTTAAGGCTGGAATAGGCTGTTTTTCTAAACGCATATCCATAGTTTCTTATCACAGCTGGGTGCTGTTAGCGTGAACTGTATGACATATCGGTGAGAAACTACCAATGAGAAAATAAAACTTTTCCAGCCCACTTTAACTGTCAGAAAACCTTGACACTGAGACCTCTGAATCGTTCGGCATTCTGTTCAACTCTGTTGTGCTCCGAGTACTGTAGCTGTTTTTAAACGCAAGACTGCTTCCCCTGAAGCTTTACAACCATAGTGAGCTAGCTAGTTTCAAACATGTTTGATGGAAAAAAAAACTTTCGTCTTATTCCTATCCAGCAATCTCTTCGTTCTTTTGCCCAAGGATTCAAATAATTAGCAGGGGCTTCAGTGGGCAGGCGTCACACATCAGCTCTGATTGTTAATATTTCATTACAGGAAGACGCGGTGAACGCTTTAGGCTAATTCGTGAGGTGACGGGCCCAGCGAGGCTTCTGCATCAATAAAAGCTGAAATTTTTATTACAAACGTACAGTGATGTGACGCAGGGGATTGTGGGTAGACAGGCTCTGGGGGTCCAGCTAATACTGTAAAACATGATTAACTGAATATCCTCAAGGAATTCAAAGGAAATGAAAATGTTTTGGCACATCTGACTCACAAATGCAATATATATATATATATATATATACACACATTTTAAAACAATCCAACAACTTAGGTAATGTTGAGTAATGAGTAATGTTTTTGATACATACGATATATAACATTAAAAACATTCTACTAATGTTTCTGCAAGGTAATTTTTATTAACTTTGAGAGAAGTTTAAGAGACTGTTAGTCGACATTCTGAGAACATTCCCTGTTTGCTGGTGTGTTACAATAGAACATTTCAGTAAGGGAACCAGTGTCCTCTACAGTTAAAAAGTTTTCTTTTCGAGTTGCTTCCTTTTGTGTGAATCGTTTCTAAAACATCAATAACCCATTACTGGATGGCCAGTCGAACATCGCTTGAAAGCCAATGAATAAGTTCTGTATTCTACTGTGCTCCCATCCAACATGTGCATAATTATAAAAGCTTCTGCAAGCAGGTCTTGGTGTGTCTCGTTAATCAATTAAAAGGAAATTAGTGACTGCACTTAATGAATCCCTGCCATTGAAATGTGGCAGGTATTGAAAAGCCCCCTGTGTTTTAAAAAACGAGAGAAACATAATAACTGACAGAATACAAAGAGGACAAAGAGGAAGTAAGAGGTGCAAGGAGAAAAGAGACAGATTAAAATGTTGCAAAGCTGCCATCTATACTGATATGTGTGTTGTGTGTGTGTGTGTGTGTGTACGTCTTACTGTGTCCTTTTTATTATTTTCCCTCTACTTCATCTTATTTATTCTGGATATTGTCTGCGTATATATATGGATACCATATAAACTTTCTATAGGTGCATGTGTAATGGAGGTCAGTGACAGACGCTTAGAGGTCATCTCATGGACTTGTCGGACAGATCAGCGGTTCGAGCCACACTTGGGCCGGGTGCAAGTAAGGCCGGTTACACATGCACTTGTGTTAAACATTCCATCTGAATTTGATTTAAAACTACATTAAAGACTAAAACAGTTATACTTTAACATCATCTTTTATGCTTCACAGATGTCTGATCTGTGCAGAAAAGCAGCACATTGTTTTCCAAACTGATTTGGAAGTGGCGATCAAAACAAAACCGGGAAAGAGCTGCACTTTCTTCCAGAATACACAAAATACACAGATATTCAGAAAAGCATCAAAAAATTAAACAGACACAACACACATCTCCTGTCACGCGAGTTGCAGTGTGACAGCAGCACAGTGTGTGTCTGTCTGTCTCAGTGTGAAGAACAGTAAGTGATCGCCTCGGGTCTGCGCCTCCATCACAACTTTAACTGTTTGTCTTCTTACATTTATGTTTTGCACTGTTTTATTTGTATGCAGCTTTGACAATGTATATGCACTAATAATTACCATGGCAACACAGCACCTTCAAGCTGACAAAATGACACAGAGACAGAAAATAAAGACATACAGAGACATGTGATAGAGACTGAGAACGGGAAAAATTGGGACACGAGAGAGAAAGCGGTCCTGCAGCATGAGACTTCAACATATTTCCCATTTTATTTCATTCAAACTCAAAATAAAAAAGAATATGGTTCTATTCAATGCCATCTGTTCTCACAGATCTCCATGTCTCTCTCTCTCTTTCTGTCTCTCTGAGCTATTGCTGATGCTGAAGGCCAGATGAGGCCTCAGAGAACAGTCAGTTGTGTTTGGTGTCACAGGAAATTATCCATGCAAGAGTTTTGTCCCATAACAGACACAGAGACAGCAAAGATCATGTGTGATTGACAGAGAAACAACCACGGCAGCCAGCGTTCTGTGTCCTCGTCATGGTGACCAACTCACCTCATGTTTCTCTCTCAGCTCAACTCATCATTCAAATGCACACACACACACACGTGCCTGCCTCATCTCATTCTCTCTTATCACTGACGTCTTTGCATTTTCATTCCTCAGATATATCACGGATGCCATTCCAGGTAAAGGTCACAATACACTCAGCCTGTGTCTTGCACATTAGCGTCTCCTGGGGAATGTGTACCTGCTGCGTGCAGCCACTGCAGGTCAGAGAAACTGTGTGAGGAACATTGAGGTTGTCACACTCGGTCTGATTACCTGATCCGAACCCGAGTTCAGTTCTACCTACATCCCGTCCCTCACTATACACTCGTATTTTTAGGTTTATGAAAGTTGGAATTGATTCTTAGTGTTAGTCGAGTGTCTCATGCTGCATGGTATCCCAGATAACAGGAAATGTTCTCAGAACATTGGCTAATAGTGTTGGCTAAAGTTCTCTCAAAAATGTTCTTGCAGTAATGTTAGTAGAACGTTTTAAATGTTATATATGATAAAAAGTTATCCTTAAGTAGTTAGTGGAACAATTTAGATACTTAACAGAATTTAAACATTTTTTAGCAAATCTTGAAAACTAATTTTTTAATTCAGCTTGTCAACCAAATTGGCATGTTGAAATCTTAATTTGTAATAAATATTTGATATTAAATTAGAAAATCTGAAAAGCATTTCACCGTAGTGCTCTCAGTGCAGAATCATTTGGACTGGAAAGCCGCAGAGAAAATAAACACTTGTTTGTTTGTTTTTTTATCTTGTGGCAGCGATGGCGTTACTCCTTCATTTGCGTTCCTCTTCGAAGGGACAATAGAGGAAATTGGTAAACAGATTGATGTCAACAGGGAGACATTTGCGGGGTTTTTTTGTTTTTTACTCTAGAAAGACATGCCAAATCAATTCTGAAACGATTCTCTCGCACCTTACAGTATATTTATGACTGACTAACAAAACTCTTGCATCTCAGCTGTGAATTACAATAGCAAAACATGGACTTTTAAAAGAGAGATTTTCCCTGTTTGTTATGAAATGTGCGTGCTGCAGGCTGATTTTCAAACAGCATACTGCATACTCCATCTGCCAGGGAGACAGAAAGAACTGGCACTATTTTCATTTGGTGGCTCGGCTGTTAACTTGTCAGGGCAAAGCTGTCTAACAGAAACAAGAGGGCCGCGGGAAAAAAACAGCATCCACCCAGGTTAAAAGCAATTATAGGTGCAGGAGATCTTAGAGAAGAGTGTCTGAGATGATAACTGAGCAGTAAGTGTTGCATCTGACGTGTGTGTGGGATCGTGTGTTTATTTAAAGCTTTCTGGATGAGTGTTCCTCCAGAAGGGTTCACTGTATTTAGACGACGTTTCCATGCTAAGTGCCTGCATATTAATGTTGGGTATTAAAGTGCAGGAGAAGAAACGAGGAGATGCCATCTTTACACTAAAGACCCTGCTGATATGAAACTGTGGGAAAATACAGCTTGTACATTCCGCAGGTGGATGAGAGATTAACCGATCTGTTTTCATTGTTCATTTTATTTTCTTTTGTCATTTTAGCAGCAAGGCTTTGAAATTGTGTGTGGAAGTTGTACTGTCATTTGTGTGTGTACGTACACACATGGGAGAAAGTAAATGTGTTTGTGCATTCAGAGGAGAGAGGGAGAGAGGGGAAAGAGAGAGAGACAGACAGAGAGGTTGTGAGGCCAGGAACATATTCTAAGCCAGTATTTGAATGCTAATGCTTTTAGCTACATAATTCAATTTCACATCCTAAGCTGTTCTGTCTTTAGGAAATCTATCTGGAAAAAAAGAAATAAAAAATCACACACTTAGGTGTCTATGTTTAAGGCTGTTAGGAGCTAAGAGGGAGAAAGTTAAGAGAGAGAGAGAGAGAGAGAGAGAGAGAGAGAGAGAGAGAGATGAAAGAGAGAGAAAACGAGAGAGAGAGAGAGAGAAAGAGAGCGAGAGATGAAAGGGAGAGAAAACGAGAGAGAGGGAGAGAGAACAGTGTGAGAGATTTGGCTGCTGTTCAGGAAATATTAGAGTTTAGGAGTGTTGACTCATTTACATCAGAACAAAACAGGCAGCAGCTTGAGAGAAAGAAGAGGACATCTGCCCCCATATGTAGACTGATATTTCCCACTTTGAGTGAAGACTTCAGTCAGAAAGAAATGAGCTTCTCTTTTCATGTGCCTCGGAGGGGTGGAGGAGTTTTCATCCAACAGAAGTGTGATTATGTCACTGAAACTTCTGATATTACTTTTGCTTATTGAGTTCTGTTTCATATCAGCACCAGAATTAGCTGTACCACCTCTCTGCTGCTCTGCCCTTCCTTCCATCAAAGTCCCCTGCTGACTCTCCAGAAAACATCAGCATCTTCTGAAGTTCTATCAAATCTTAGAAGTACAAAAACATTTACACTCACTGACCCCTGAAGACGAAACTGCGAAACACCAATCGAACATACAAAAATAAAGAAACAAAAATTCCATCTGTCTGTCTGTCTATCTATACAAAGGAGTAGCTTGTTTGTAAAGCAATCTTTGTAAACTAAACACGGGGGCAGTTACCATGGTGTTGTGTGTAAGCTAAACAAAATGAGTATTACCATACTGACTCTCTTCATCCATCATGGCTGTCTTATCCAATCAGAGATCAGGGTCTCAGATTGATCTCCCCTATACACTTTCACAGATTTCATCCTTCTCTCTCTCTCTTTGTTTTAACTTTATTCTGTATTATGCTCCATTTAACACAACTGTGGTACAGTCTGAGTGTTCTTAGATGAACGTACGCTTGCGGTTCTGTTTCTCCCATCTTCCTTAACTCTAATCCCAACCCTAAAATCTGATGGCAAAGATATTTTGAACCAATAAGAATGGTGGTATCGTGTTAATATATCCCCAATACTTGCTGTGAATGTTTCCGTTTCCAATCTTTTCAAAAATGAGTTTCTTTATGGATTGATCAATAGCATCACATGCGCGTTGCGCCTGATTTTATTTATGTGCCTCAAAAGTATAAACACGCCCTCCTAAAAGTGACACGTTAGTTTGATGTGTCACATTTCTGTCGTCCTCGCTGACGGATGCCTTTCATCACCCAGCGATGCTCTGATATCCGCATCCTGTTTTCATATTGAACCTGTCTGAAGGCTCCCGTGATGGATGACGGCCAATAAAACGTGCTGCTTTGCGCGTTCCGCTCAGCCCATCTGCGTTTCCTCTAATTAAGCTGAAGGAGATATTAAATGATCTCTTTTAAATTGATGGGAAGTAAAAAAACCTTTAAAATCTGCATGGGCAGGTTCCCAGCTATCAGTGAACGTTCTCAGAACGTTCCTATAACCAAGCAATAACACTAATGCAATGTCTGAAATGATGGACAGTAACGTTTGAAGTGGACCAGAACTTTTTAAAGTAACATTGGTAATGTTAGGAAAATGTTCCTACAACCTGTATTTGGGTTATCGCACTTTATCGTTCTGTTTTCTTTATTTTACTAATACATCGTCAAAATGCAGAGCCACGCTACATGGGAGCGATCTGTAGCGCAGCCTCATAATCTCAATCATTGCAGGAAAATATCTCCACCTGCCGCAGATCTGCGCCTTTATGTTGAAGATGCATTAAAGCAGGACATGCTCATCTGAGGCGTTTGTAGGATGAATATAAATGCGAATCATGAGCCCGAATTGAGATGGATTCACATGAATTGAATTGGCTTTGTTTACATACATATACAGTCCTGTTGAAAAGTTTAGGCTCTCTTACTTTATCTTACTTTATTATTATATTTTTACACATTTTATAATAACAATAGTAAACTCAGACTATGGAAGAGGCCTTATGCACATGAACTGTGGGAATTGTGTTGTGACTAAAGGAAATAATTCGGAATGAATCAAACTTTATGTTTTAGCTTCCTAAGTAGACACGCTTTGCATAGTTGTAAAAAGTTGTAAAAATGTTCTCTTGACATTTTATCCTCCAGTTGTCACCCTGAGATGCTTTTAAGACACTAATAAAGAAGTTCCCATCTATGCCAGGCTCTGATTGACTGCTTCTAAGTCATCTCTTATAGAAATAAATAAAAAATGAACGTGTAGTTTTTTAATGTCAGAAATTAAAATTAATGTTGGCATAATTATATTTTGCGATATATTTTACAATAATAATGTTAAATATTTAAGCAAATGCCTTTTGATTTTTAAGATCATGAGAAACATTTTAGTCATGTGACCCTAAATATTTTACCAGCACTAAATTTTTTATCCAGTGTCCAAGGACTGAATTCTCAGTACAATGTGTTTTGTATTTACCAAAAGATTTGTCCACTTTCTCTCATAAATCACTGAGAAGAAACAGTCTGCTTAAGCGTAAATGTCCAAATCGATCTAACCATCAGCCATTGAGCTAAACACACACACATACACACACACATACAAGTTATCAAAGGCTGTTTAAAGTTTAATGTGCAGTTGTGCCAAAGTTAATGACTTCATCTTGACATTTTGTTTCCAAAGGCAAAGCAAAGAAACAGACCCTGTGTGTTCAAAGTCTCTATCTCCTCACACATCTCTTCTGAAAGCAGCTGTCACGTCCTATTTACGTTTAAAATGACCTGTCGCTGTCTTTGCAGAACAATCAGGTAATGGATTCCTTTCACTCTCAGATGAGCTGACATGAATTCAGAAATTGATCTTTAGCTTTTGGAGTAATGAGTTTTGGAAACATCAGTTTTTTTCACATATCAAGAAATCACGAAATCAATATGTGATTGGCATCTGCTGCTTAAAGTTTCCTATTCTGGCTACGAACTGACTTAGAAGTAACTGAGTCACTTTGACAGATAACCGACCCAGCACAATGTATTTGTTGGTGATGTTTATGTCCCATGAGCTAAAATTAGTCATTTAAAAATTGAAATGAATTTGACACATTTGGCTTTAGAAAATCCAAAGAAAACTAAAAACACAATTAAGACCTACTAAAGACTAAGGCAGTTATGAGAAAAAGTGCTTGTCTGTTGCACAGGTGACCGTTTGATCCCTCATGTCACAACCTGGCTGAGAATAGGCTTAAATTGTCACCTGTGTCATCTGTGAAGGGTTGGGGTGAATCTGGGCTAATGCTGGACGGTTCTGGGTCAGGCCCACTGGTTCTGTGATGGGAGAGAGATGGATCAGAGGAAATCCTCTGGTGTTGATGACCTGAAGCTTAGAGCTGAGGAGATTCACTCACACTGATGACATTCAGCTGCAGGTGCGTCTCACCGCTCATGTCCTGTCTCTCTTGCACTGCATCTGATGGACAGGTGGCTCTTGGCAGGGTCAGGGGGTTGAAGCAGCCCAGGTGTAGCTTCAGCGACGCACAGGTTCTGGTGAGAGTTCTCGCTCAGCCTTTCAGAGGTTAATGTGCTGTGCTAGCCTTTGCTTTGATGTTTGTTTACAATATATTTATGTTTTTCCTCCTCTCACATCAGCTCATCGCCACATTTCCTTTGATATTCTATACTCTGGGAGTTTATGATCATCTTATCTGTGAAAAAATATTTCTCATGGAGGACATTATAAAAGATTAAAGATTAGTACATTGCAACATTCAGTTGGTACATTATTCATTGCTTCTTTTTGTGAAAGAATATGAGGAATATGACAAACAATATTAGGGCGTATACAGTATACAAAAATGCCAACCTTTTCATGCCTGGGTGTGCTATTCCTGAAAACGAGAAGAATATTTTTAGTTAAGTGTATATAAAGCTCACCTCACCTCAGCACCTCGACAGACCTGGAGAGGAACATTGAAATGAGACCCTGCCAAAGCTGATCATATTCATAAATGCATCGTATGACTGACATTTTCTTGAGTATCTTTGTTGCGGCTTTTAATTTTCAGGTGTGTGTGTATTTTATTAGTTTGGAGGGGTATTTAAATCTTTGACACAGCCCAGATAGGAGAACAAGGACAGAGGAAGAGGAAAGGGGCGCCCCTCATTTGTGAAACGTCACAGACCTGAGACTCCGAGATCAGAAAGGGCCCTTCGGGTAAATTAAAAATTCATGATATCTTCTGAAGCAGAGAAACAGAGAGAGAACCCGAATACATGTGAGGACAGCACTGACTCTGGCTGAAATAGATGCATTTCATCAGTTCTAATGAAGACCCATAAGGGGAGAGAGAGAGGAGAGCAATAGAGAGAGAGAGAGAGGAGAGCAATAGAGAGAGAGAGAGAGAGAGAGAGAGAGAGAGAGAGAGAGAGAGAGAGAGAGAGAGAGAGAGAGAGAGAGAGAGGAGAGCAGTAGAGAGAGAGAGAGAGGAGAGCAATAGAGAGAGAGAGAGAGAGAGAGGAGAGCAATAGAGAAGAGAGAGAGAGAGAGAGAGAGAGAGAGAGAGAGAGAGAGGAGAGAGAGGGAGAAAGAGAGAGAGAGAGAGCAGGAAAGAGAGAGAGAGAGAGAGAGAGAGGAGAGAGAGAGGAGAGCAATAGAGAGAGAGAGAGAGAGAGAGAGAGAGAGAGAGAGAGAGAGAGAGAGGGAGAGAGAGAGAGGAGAGAGAGAGGAGAGCAGTAGAGAGAGAGAGAGAGGGAGAGAGAGAGAGAGGGAGAGAGAGAAAGGAGAGAGAGAGAAGGAGAGAGAGAGAGAGAGAGAGAGAGAGAGAAGGAGAGAGAGAGAGGGAGAGAGTGTTTGGGGAGAATGTTGAAGGTCTTGGGACATTTCATCATACCAGACTGCAGAGCTGAGGTAATCATCAGGTTTTTGAGTCCAGTTCTGTGCTGGTTTCTCTGTCTCCATCACTTCCTGACTTCAGACCTCATTCTAAGGCTTCCACGTGCTGCTGAGCTGCCTGAAACCACACTGGTTTATACTGGCCAGTCCTGGTTTGTTACTGGCCCAACTGGTAACTATAGGCAGCAGTAATAACACTACAGTGGGTTTTAAAGGAAAACGCTTGTTAAAAATACACTTAGTGGTACAGTACAGGATTCCTACTATATGTCATTCATTTAATTGTCTGTCTTCAAAACCCACTGCAGCTAGTCACATTTTTTCAGTGGGAAAAAAACAGGTTGTCAGGAATGGGGACTATGACCACCTCCCCCATTCCTCCACTGAGAGAGAGATGTGTGGGAGGGAGAGCATCATAACCACATGAAACCCGCCTGTCAAACATCATCACACAAACAGAAGCAGGGGGTCACTGTTTTGGATCAGCAGGCTAGTCAAAGCATGTGACCCCAGAGAGACACTTAACCCCCCACCAAACCCCCAAAAAACTCTTACTGCACCCACACAGTGTCAGAGAGCCTCACACACACACATTACTTATCTACCTAAATGGGAACATTTACAAATAAGGGTGTCCTCAAAAGGAGGTTTTACTTAAATTTGTCAGGCTTTGCTCACTTACCCACACAACCTACCCACACAAGCTATTTTAATGAGGACCTCTCATAGTTGCAATGTTTTTTTATATTAAGCATAATAATATTTATTATCCATCTAACCTTATCCTAAAGTAAACCGACTGCCATTATTAGTTTTAAAGCAAAACATGATACAAACACATTTACTTTATCTGAATTAGGACATATCATAAACTTCTATTCTTTTTGTCATTCTTTTAAACATTTCTTAAGGAAAAATCAGCAATCATTATGAATCAGAAAGTATTGCTAAGTAAACTTACTGTACACTTAAAGAACAGAGAGAACTAGGCAATCATAAATTAATAATGGTAAACGGGTTTATTACATTTTGTCAGGCACACTTAAGGAGTGACCTTCATCTGTTTGTAATGTGTACCTCTAAATCTAATTACACAAGAAGAAAAGCACTTTTCTCAGTCTACACAGAGCAGCAGCCACAAATACATCCAGACATTGTGAATATCCCCACATATAAAAACATTAGATACAGTTTCTACACATTACACCACTAGATACAGTGTTTATTGTTTCCTCATCCCTGCCTCTCCTAAATCTTCTAAATCACAAAGCCTCCTTCACAGAAACATTCATTTGTCAGTGTAAATTTGCCTCTTACAGCCAGACTCTTCTCTGCTGTGGTGAAGCCATTACTAACACTGTGTCCAAACCAAATGTGAAGCATCAACGTTTTTTACAACGTAAAATTGTTAGCCGGGTACAACACAACACAGGCAGGAAGTGAATGAGTGAACTGGTCAGTTAGCACTTGATTGACAGATGAGGTTATGTTCTTCTTCAGAACCGTATAAACAGCCTGACAGGTGAAACACTGTCACTGCAGGCTGATGAGTGCTGGATTTAACCTCTTACAGCTGACAGACAGCGGACATTTCCCGGTAGAGTTTACACTTGGCTTTTCTCTCTGCTTTTCCAGGCTATTCACGAAATTAATCATTAAAATGCACAAGGCTGTAGCTCTAACAGCGTATTTCAGTTTTGCCAGTGTTTTGAATTTTAGAAGGTTGAATTTTACTCATAAAACCTTAAATATACTGTAACATCAAAAATTATCCCTGTTTACTTTGGTATTAGATGTCCCTCATTTCATAATGATTAATCAGCGCATGTTATTCCAAAAAAAAAGTTTTCATAAATCTTTCATTCCAGTGTACTTTCTCTGCTTTAAAAAAGGGCTTTTCTTTTCCGCTGATGTAACTGAGACCACACAGGCAGAGAATAATGTATATTTACATTTTTAGACAGATAGATAGATAGATCTTCCAGCTCTAAAGCAGACAAACTGATCTTCCTCTTCTCAGAGATGCTTTGTCCCCAGGTGGGAACCATGAACACCACACTCTCATGCTGGCATGCAGCTCTGCTAGTTTTTCCAGCTGGGAGGGCAGGGATGTGTCATGGTCTGAGGTAGAAGCCGAACACACATGGACACAGTGGTACTGTTTGGAGTGCCCAACAGTAAGTGTACCCATTTCTGGGCTATGAATGATGTGCTTACACTTTATGGAGGCCAAGCTTTAACAAGCCAAAATATGCAACTTCCTGTGACTGTCCATATTTATAGGTTACAATTCAGAAGGAATGTAATATAACATAAACCTGTTGCAATAATGAAAACGTAGACATGGCTATACTGTGGATAGATAAGTGAGTTTATCTAACTAACTATTCACTCTTAAATTGCTATGTTCAATGTCTATAATTGGAAGCTCAGATCTGGAAAAAATGTATAATTTAAAAAATGTAACCTCATACAACTTGAACTGTTAAAAAAACACTTTAATATACGTTTGGGGGTGGGGCTTTTTGTGAACTGTACAACAGAAGATATTACAGTCCAAAATAAGAATTGTGGCAGCCGCTGTTAAATAAAATAATTCACATTTTTTGTTGTCCTGACACCAAAACTGAGGTACGTACTTACCTGTGAATTTTCTGCACCATCACAGCACTAGTGTTTACTGTATGTGTGTAACAAGACCAGTGCAACCACTCAGGCCAAGCCATCACTGTGTTGTCTGCCCTCCTCTGATGATGTCAGTTAGTTGCTTGGAGAACCATGCTATAAAGGTTTCTCCACAGGGACAGAGGTGAGCACATTTGACCTTGGTTCATCTCCTCCTTTCTTTGTAAAGGAAGACAAAACAAAGAAGTCTTTTGTTGGGGTCTAATTAGCTAAGTGAAGGACAGCCCTTTACTCCGCTCTCACATTTTACAGCTCATTTTCTGTGGGAAAATATTTTATTGATTTCTGGAGAAGAGACCGAAAACAGGTCGGGGTGGGAGCGCTCAGTGTGGGATTAGAAACAGTTGGGGGTCTGCGTGTAAGACAGCCCCCCCATTTCCTTGCCGCTCGGGGAGATCTGCCAATTAGAAACCTTGATCCCTTGCCCATAGCTGTCGACTTCTCTGTCTTTAGTTCCCTCTGACGTTCAGGCATGCCAAATCTGTTTTTCTGCTCAACAGAGGGTGAAGTCACAACGCTTTCTATTAAAAAGTAATCAATACAAAACTCATTGTTTGCTCTGACACCCTGGCACACGAATACACAGATGATAAGTTGACGGGAAAGCTCATTTATTCATTATTAGAATCTCTGAAACCCACATGCTCAGGAACAAACATTTGGCCACTTCTCACATGCTTTACAAACTGAGATAATCCCTCACACTCTTGTTTATTGCAGAACGATCGCTGGGTGTAGATTGTACAAAAGCCCTTTGGAATGTCACAATGTTCCATTTTGTTCCTCACCTGATGAAACATGCAGGCTGGTTTTTAATCAGGGCTGTTTCATGTGTGTCCGCGCTGGAATCAGAAAGCTGTCACGTTGGCTTTGTCTCTCCGTAATCACTTATTTTCTCAATGACAAACGACAGACCACAGTGTGCCAAATGCCAACACATTCCACTGGAGACAACAGGAAAAAAATGGCCGAACAGCCTGTCTCTCTCTCTCTCTCTCTCTCTCTCTCTCTCTCCCAGCATTATGTGGCAGTAAATTACATTGTCAACCTGCAGGTGCCAACTTCTGCCTAGAAAAGATGATTTCTACCTCACAGAAGATTGCTTTAGTAATTAAACGTATCATAATTAAACTTAAAGTCCTATGAGAGCTCAAATCTCTTTCGACCCATGTTTTAAATTTAAGTTCCTGCATGGAAACGTTGAGATGCTTCATACGTAAGTCTCTGAGATGGTGTATATATGTATTTACTGCATGTTTGGAAGACTTACAGCTAGATCACGGTCCCACGAGGCCGGGCGTATGTTTTTGTAGGACCCTCACCGTAGGAGTTCTCATCCTGCAAGGCAGAGATGAGATGTTAGCTCCAGGTGGCCATTTATGTAGGACACACTCTTCTGTTGTAAACAGTAAAGCGCGGGTGTCTGGAGAAGTCGAACTACTTTTAACTTGACATGATGTCATATGAACATGGGGCTATTGGTGAGACAAAATAAAAAAAATAAATATGACATATGACACAGCCAGTACTTATGAGATTTGTCAACTATGATGTTTTAATTTCTCCTCTTAAATAACATAATTTATTGCTAATGAGATCCCTAAAGTCTATAGCTTAATTTTGTTATGTGGAGGTGAAAACCCTAAAAAATAAGTCATGCCATGTTATGCAGTAAGCATTCAGCTGTGTATTCTTGCTACAATACTTTTAAAAAAATTGAATGGTTTTGGAAAACTAAAGTTCAAGATTTCCCATCAGCCCCTGCGGTCCCTGCCCCACTGGCTCTGGCGAGACACAGGTCAGTTGTTTAAAATGTGACTCCTTGTTGAGAAAAGACAGTCAGATCACTAAACTGTAAACGTGGGATCCATAACTGTATGTGAACAGCTGAAAGCCGCACTAATCCACTGACTAAACAAGATTAAACCGGATTTGGTTGGATAAATACGGGCTATTCTCTTATTTCCAGAGGTGTATTAATCACATAAGCCACAGTAAATAAGCAAAGAGCAAAGCAAATAAACAGACAAACAGGAAGTGAAGGTCAATATGGCTTCCCTGTTTCACAGAGCAGTCAGGTGCATGCTGGGATGGATAATTACAGAGTCTCAGTCGATGATTAAAATCATGATGAGGTTTCAGGCAGGAGGCTAAAAGCAAACTCAGGAACCAAGTGGCTTCTGGTTAACACACACACATAATTATAGATTTCATTGTACATAACATTGCATAAATACACATAAACAATAAAAAAAGATAGACGTGGAATGCAATTAGACATAACAGCACTCAATGCTGAACAGACGTAAACACACTCACACAAATGGACAACCGTAACTGGGCACAAACAAATATACAATGGACTCCCAATGGACTCAAAAAAGACAAGTTAAACTAGCTTAAAGTGATCAAGCTGATTTTATTGATGCTAACCCTAAACCCTAAATTGTGTGTGTGTCACACACACACAATCACACAGACACACGCAATCACACAGACACACACAGTCACACACACACACACAGACAGAGTCACACAGACACACACAGACACACACAGAGACACACAGTCACACACAGACAGAGTCACACAGAGACACACAGTCACACAGAGACACACACAGAGACACACAGTCACACACAGAGACGCACAGTCACACAGACACACACAGACAGAGTCACACAGAGACACACACAGACACACACAGACAGAGTCACACAGTCACACAGACACAGTCACACAGACACAGTCACACAGAGACACAGAGACACAGTCACACAGACACAGTCACACAGAGACACAGTCACACAGACACAGTCACACAGAGACACACAGTCAGGTTGGGTAGCTTAAACTTGCTGTCAACTGTTGTCTGAAAACACATACACATCTTGAATAGCTCCAGGTCTCCACCTTCTAACAGAACTTACAGACACACAGAGACACTCATGCAGAGTTTGTTGGGATGCATTAGTGCTGGAGTCCAGCCAGATTCAGCAGCTGTACGGGAGCTGCAGGGAGACAGAAGCTCACTGGGACAGCAGGAGCGTTTTAAAGGCACATTAAACTCGGCACTCCAAAACACATCCATATTCAGACAGCCTCTCTGCCAAACAGTTTACATATTGCTATTAATAAAACCCTTAAAAGCTGTTAAAAACACTCTCGACATCACAGGGTCAACAGTAAACATGTCACCACACGACTGTTTCCCAGAATGCCTCTGAGTTACAGGGGCCCAAGGAGGACAAACGCTCTGATCCTGACGCTGCTACCTGCTTATTACATACCTGCTGTGACCAATCAGAGCGCAGACGCCAGAATATGCAGGGGGCCCTGAATAGAAATGTTAGATACAGCCGCTCAGCTAACATTCTCAGAATGTTGCCTAAGGTTCTCTAAATGTTCTTTTTAAAGTTATCAAAAAGTCAGTAGAACGTTTTTCACATTATCATATTAAACATCATATCATATATATCTAACAAATATTGCCCTTAAGTTGTTTAAGTTAAGTTTTAAAACATTACAGAATTAAAAAAATAATTTCTGAATGAATGTTCTTGTAACCAAGCAATAATGTTAATACAATGTCTAAAAACTGAGCTTTTGAACGTTCCAAGTAACATTTTAAACATTTTGCTACATTTAAAAATGTTACAGAAATGTACTTACAACCTAAAATTGTTAGCTGGGTGTCAATAGCAGAATATCTGTTAGAAATGATTTGGAGAGAAACCCAACCAGCATATAATAAACTGTGCTGTTTGTTCTTTTTTTTACCTCAAACTGTGTGATCAGTTTTTTCTTTGTCTCGCTCACTCGTTCATTCCATCAATCCCTCTCTCTTTACTGTGATGGCGTGCTGAGAGCCAATCCTCTTCAGAGGCTGATCGCCCTGTGAATATTTATAGACACACAGAGAGAGAGAGAGAGAGAGAGAGAGAGAGAGAGAGAGAATAAGAGAGAGGGAGAGAGAATAAGAGAGGGAAAGAGAGAGCTCTCAGCACTAAATTGTTGTCTAGTTTTCACTAGAGATCCTCTGATAAATAAATCCAGAGAAAAGCAAATGAATTTTAATAGAGTTAATCTTTCCAAATGTGTCTTAGGGTTGCTGTGCATAACAGAGAACTGGGTGCAATACACTCTTCCTTTTTTATTTTGTTCTTCATTTAATCTGTTTAGTGCTATAAATATCTGTTTTTCATTTGACATTTATTCATTTCTTTGATAGTTCTTTTGTAGCAACTGCATGGGTAATTAAAGTAATATTTCACTGTAAAAATGTTTTTTGTTTCACCTCTTAAGACTGAGCTGTTGTCTTTTTCATGTTGTTACACTGCACAGAGACTGAAGCTTTAATGTTTCAAAAAGGACACAAAAGCACAGATAGAATCACTAAAGTGCTCCATATGACTGGTGTGCTTTATTACATGTTTTCTGAATCACAAGATACAAAAACAAAGCAACAGTTAAGCCACTATTCACCAGTGAACAGTCAGCCGCTGTAACCAGTGAGTTGAACATGAATGAATTACATCAAGTGATTCACTGAAAAGATCTGATTCAAAATAATGATTCATTCATAAATAGAATCATTAAAGCTGTTTCTCAATGCTGGAAAACCCTTGATAGGCAGCACACATTATATGAAATGTCGGCATTTATGCATTCTTTTTGACGCTTGAAAGCTCCAGTCCATATTCACTGTATCTGCATGGAAAAACACCCAGCACAGAATTACTTCGTCTTTATCCAGCAGAAGAAAAGAAAGTCTGGAATGCCATGAGGGTGAGCAAACGAATTTTCATTTTTGGGAGAATTCATCCCATATAAGTTAGGTGTGGAATGTGTCCTTGCCTTTTTCAAGAGGTTTTGGTGGGGAAAAACACAAAATAGCTTGACTGGCATATTTGCATTTAAAGTAGCAGGAGTTATTTGCCGTTTACTGGGAACATGCATGGGCTGCATGTTCTGTCAGAGTTCACATCGGTTCATGATGTGAATTTTTTTAGAAGAAGCGCGGTCAGAAGACCTTTATGAAACCAAATGACTTTATGCATTCTTCACACAGTCCTGATGGAACTTTCTCTAAAACTCGATTGGCATGCAGAGGCACGATGTTTATTTCTATTCAAAATTAAACGCTGCATGGAAGTCAGGCAGAAGTTAAGCTCATACAAGATATAGAAAGCTTACCTGCAGACTCTTACAATGCATTCTGGGAAGTGACTGAAAAGAGATTTTTCTATAAAGGCAGTTATAAAGCTCAAATGCTTTTGTGAAGCCGTTTGCTCGCAATACTCACTTTTCTTTCAAAATGGGACCCATCATATCTACAATGCTCCGTTTCAAATTCACCTTCTGCATTGTGCATCTTGAATCTCGTGTATTTAATTACAATTTTCTGTTCCTGAAAAGTTTTGTACAAATGAAAAGTATGAAAGAACTTTCTGGTAGCTCAGCTGGCAGAGGAGCTACAGTCATGGGTATGATTCCCAGTAAATGATATAATGTTTAGCTTGAATGCACTGTAAGTTGCTTTGGATAAAAGTGTCTTGCCATATGCATACATATCGATGTATTGACTAAACACAACTTTTTGCTGTTAAATGGGTGCTAGTCATAGTTGACGACCACTTACTCTTTGTATTTTCATTTGGGCCACTGTTTGGTAGAGGCTTCTGCTTGGTTTTGTCATTTTAAGTAAAAAGGGCAAAAAACGAATGTTTCATCATAGTGCAATCAAACACTAAACAAAAATCTATATGGTAAGCGAGGATGTCTATTTGATCCACAAAACGCTTAAAAGGATTGAATGTTTTTTTTAAGGGAGGAGGAGACACCATCACTTCAAGTGAAGTGTATTCTCTTTGTATCCACTATCCTCTGTGAAGTGTATTGTACTATGGGGACTTGTTTAAGAATCTGATGTTTGTTTTTATTCACAAATATAGAGGTCTTCTCTGCTTCACTGAATAAATAAAGACATTACCTGACTCTCTCTCTCTCTCACACACACATTTACTTATCTGTCTAAATGTGGACATTCCATAGACTTAACCGAAAACGTTCTGCATTTTTACAATAAAATAACCTTTATTTACTATGTGCTTTTACAAATGAGGACGTCCTCAGAAGGAGGTTTTGCTGAATTTTGGGTACAAATTTGTCCCCAATATATGGTACACACATACTGCAGCAGCATTAATTATCTGTCAATGAGTAGCTTCATATATTTTTCTCAGACCTCACAAACACAATTCCCTCCACTTTAATTATATCAATAAAGATAACATATCAATTTAAACAAATGTTTTGGAGAGTGAGCCATGTGGAGAATTATCCCTATAAATAGCCATTAAAAATGCATAACTGTCAATTATGGCTCTCACAGAGACGCAGTTATGCCGTCTCAGTGACCTTGCATTGGTCTCTTCCATTAGCAGCAGCTCTGTGAGAAATGAAGTGTCATGTTCCATATGGGGCTCCATCCCACCGGATAATGAAATAAAAGAGAGAAATAAACACGTCTATAATGAACGCCCCGGGAACTCCTCCGATAGTCTGAAACAGGAGGAGAGATGCATGCTGGGAAGGCGTTAGCATACCTGCACAAGGGTTTATGATTATTTCACTGTTTAAGAGTTAAGAGTCTATTTTTTTACATAAAAAGAAACATTATAAATGGAAATTAAAAGAAAAAATAAAAGAAAGCAAAAGAAAATGGATAAAAAACATACTGATAGAATTAGGAACAAGGAATTGTTTACGTAAAAATGGAAAATCTGTCACTATTTACCCTGAAGAATCATCATGCAGCTTCTTGCTACAAAGATAAAAGCACAAATGAAGAAAACATGCTTCATTTGTGAATCAGCAGTTATTAAGTGTGGAGAAGAGATCTAAACCGCGGTGCTGAATTTCAGATTTATTAGACAGCATCCAGTACAGACACACTACATGAGTCTCTCATCTACTTCAGTGGATCTAGTGTGCCGTGTCACTAAAGCAGATGTCTGGATAGTGAAATAACAGGTCAGGTCTCAGATCAGATTAATTCTTCAGGGGGAGTTTAGTAAGAATGAATGGGGCCCCACTCGCTCGCACACACTGTCTGTGTTGTTTTAGCACCAGAATCACTAAAGGAATTATGCAAATCTGGTAACATGCCCACAAAATCTTTCCTAAATGCAATTTGCACCAGTAATTCCCAACATCCTGGTGAGTTCTGAGTGCTGTTTGTGGAGGATACAGCTCCTGATACACTGAACATTCAGTGCAGGGATCTGATCTGATTCTTTAGCTGCTGAACTGATGCACCTGAATATATGCCTGGTTATAATGTCTGATAATAACTGCTGCTATAATCAGATAAAAGGAAATGTATGAATGAAACAGTTTTCCACCTGCTCTCTGTAACTGGTTGAAACTGACAATCGACTGAATGAATAAAACAGCATGTTTTATACCATGTCAAACAGCTAAATGAATTACCAGCATACGTTATTGGCATGTTACTGTTAAACACAAGAAATGTTCTCTCTGGAGCTGTGTAGAGGAACAACATAACCTGCAAAATATCTAGAAAATATATTCTCTCTGTAAGATCTCAGATGAGCTGTCAGTGTGTCAAAAAGACAGCATTGTCTCAATAAGTTGTGTATACATACAGTAAACAACTAGCTGGTCAGTTCGGGTTCTACAGTATACACACTACACAGATAAAACAAGAAACTGGTTGCCACTTTTAGAATGCAGTTGTCATTTAAAGAAATTACCAAACTCTGCATGTACAGAATGTGGTTAAATACTTAGAAGAGGAGTGACATCTGAAGTGACACCTGCATTTATCTGCAGTGTTTACAGGGGAAAAGAGCAACAGCGTGAGAGGAGGTTTGTTGTCAGTGTATTGTAAGGTGAGACAGCACATTAGTTATTCTAGGCTATGCTGTCACATCTTAATTATTTGATAAACTGTGTTGCCTTCACATGAACAATTACAACTGAAGTGGAGTGTTACTGGACAGCTACATGAATTTAATGCCTCGTTAGTCAAATTATAAAACAAACACAAATGTCTCCCTTACTTTTTTAAGCCTAATTAAGAAATATAGCAGGTTTGCTGGCAGGAGAACTTTCATCACAAAACAAGTACCAATATATACTGTGGGGCTTTCTGTGCATGCCGTTGCATGTTTGATGTGTGGAAGCGCTGCATTACCCGCAGCTCTGACCCGATGCACACATCACGCAATTATCCACATGAGCTCTGTTTCAACTTTTCCAAGGTCTTTATTGAGTGCATTTCAGTACAATAGTTTTCAGAAAGTTACAGATTCAAACTTTGACATACTCATCACAAGAAACAAGTGGTAACTATTTAGCCTTGGCAGGGTGGGGCTTTCCTTCCCTCAGTATCTACAAAACAGCGCGAGCTAGTATCCATGCCATGCTAGTTTTATCAACAGTTCACTCTCTCGAACCCTTTGACTTTCTCTCTCCTTTTATTTTCTTGGTTGCCAGAAGTAATGCTCCATCACTTTATCATGAAAGTTTTGAAAAAAGAAACCAGGAAAAACACCGGCTCCTTTTAGTTGAGGCCTTTGTTTGTTCCAAAGCGTTTTTTGTTTGCACTTGTGAAGTCTTCGCCGCGCTCGTGAACACATGCACCCGATGCCGCTCAGACTTCAGTTGGCACGGTAACAGCATCGCTGCTGATCCCTCTCCAAATATGCACAAGACTCCAGAATGTGTCGACACTCCAGGCAAAGAGCGATAAAATTAGACTCAAATCATTTCCGCTCGGCGTCTCTCCCTCGCCGTTTCTTCAACCCTCAGATGCAGGAAGAGGAACATACAGATCTCGATGCTCTAATGTTTTCATTTCAATGGAGTTTTTGAACATGTGCAAATACGAGTTACAAAATAATCAAAGAGAGACATGACGAAAAGGACACATTCTCCTTACAAACAATACTGTAAATGTACATATCCAAACATAAATCATATATTACATGTGAAATGGTTCTGTGTGTGTGCTTCCAATTGTTGTTCTACAGTACATTATTCTACAGCAACAGACGACAGACGTGAGACCACAGTGATTATTCCCATTATGAAACATTTACACTGGCCAATTAAAACATGTAGCACATTCCCATTGCATAATCTGCTTAATCTATCAACACTTTTCACTAGTTAATATTTTTGGTTTTCAAATACTTGTTGTTCATTTGATTTTAGCTGTTGTATGCAAGTCTAATTTGTTTGATTAAAAACACTTTCTTCTTTGTAATATCGTGCACAGATGAGCCATGCACAATATGACCAACTGCCTGTATTAAGCCAGCAAATAGTCATTTTCACTGTCATGTTGACTCTAAAATCTCGCACCGGGCTCCATCTTTTCTCTCTCCTAATTTCATCTCTCATTTATGACTCTCCACAGTCTCCTCCTCTCATATCGCTCTTTCTTTGTTCTCGCTCACCCCAACTCATCCATCGCTCTCTGCAACCTGTGCTGTGTCGGCAGGTAGCCCAACAGGCTCTGCCCTCCCCAGTGTGTCCATGGCAATGAGCAAGAGTCAGCCATTTTTCAGCGGGTTGTACAGCAGGACGCCGGACAGCTTGGTTACGCCCCACGGCGAGCAAGCTGGACGCGAGTCACCAGAGGCACAGGGCGGAGGTACTTTCTGATCATTAATTGAACTGCCTCTGTTCACTTACACAATGGCAGAAGGAGAGACACTTTAATGTTGTGCTAATAATTTAATATGAGTGGAACGCACCTGGAATTTGTTCTCAGCGCTGTCATATTGTGGACCAATTTTACTAGAGTTATGTGTGTGTGTGTGTTTGTCTAAAGTTAAGAGCCACTGGCAGAAAAAATGTGCCATCTTTAACAAAGAAGCAATATGCTCTTTGGTTGCCATGGTGAAATTCATTGTAGTCAATTAGGTGTAACACCTTGGGTATAGTGTATCTATAAGATGGATTATGTATGTGTGGTTTGCTCTTAGAGAAAAACCATAAACCATGAGACTCATTAACTTACAGACGCTGTAGTGGCTAATTCATCACACACACACACACACACACACACACACACACACACACACACACACACACACACACACACACACACACACAATCACAAACATTCATTAACCAGACTTCTATTGTCTACATGATTTCATGATATTTTCTATTCCCTAACCCCACCCCTAAATCTAACCCTCACACAAACTCTTTTGTATTTTTAGATTTTCATCAAGACATTATTCAGTTTATGATTTATGTTTAATAAACCAGATTTCTCATGGGGATTGTTGGCTGCTGGTCTCTACAAGGCAGTGAAACCTAACCCACAAACATACACTGTACTACAGGCAAATAAAAGGTAATGGCACTAACTAAGATGCTGTTTCTCCATGGCAACCAAAAACGTGAACAGAAACAGCCCAAAGGCAACAAAATGTTGTGTGTGTGTGTGCACGTGATGTACCGCGTGCTACATTGACTAGATAAGTAGCGTGACCCAATGGGGTGGTGTTAGCATCTGTTTGTAAAGGGTCACACAGATGTTCCATCTAGACATACATACATAACTGGAGAGATGATGGAAGAACATATCCTGCATTTAACAATGTCATAGAGAAATATCTGGAGCTAAGAGTGACTGAGATGCTTCGTGAAGGGCGATGGGCTTTGTGTGCATGCAACTAGCTCATGTCTGTTACCTGACTGTGATCTTTCAGCTTGCCTATCATGTAAACACGTTTGGAAAACAGATTAGCGGTTTTAAAGACCCTGTTAGACCAACATTAGTACAGCTTATAAACAGTGGAACTACATTTAGGTGAACCAGCTAGTTTGGATGGCGACGACGCGCCTACCCATTGCTAGTCGATGCATTCAAACACTCTGACACGAAACTAACAAGAACAACTAGAAGTAGAAGAAGAGGTGGAAGAAAGAAAAGCTGTACACGTAAGTGTTCAACAGTGCGGAAACACCTACAATAAACACTGTTTAGTGGCCTGAACGCGTAGCTTTTTTCACCTAAAGTATTTCTTCCACGCTATTTTATACACAACTAACTGATATTTACACAACATCGAGTTCATCCCAGATCGCTATCGTAACGCTGCATCGATGCAAGCAAGATCACGCCTTCCAGAACTGCGACTTGTCTCGCAGTCGCTTCTGGACTGATCGGTACGCAACATTGCCTAAAATGCAAGCGGAAGGAGTGGGTATTTACATACAAGTCCGTTACACTTCACCTTCAATATGAAGGTTTACTCTGAAGATATACGTATTTATTTAGAGATATACATCATTTACGCTCGAATGGCCGGGGGATGGGAAGCAGGCATACAGGATGTCCTTTGGCAACGTCGGCCGTTCCGAGATCAACAGGTAGTGTAAGTGGGAAGCAGTAGTGATAGAACGAATACATGTTTGTAACTTGGAAAAACAAAAAAGAACAAAATAGCTGGAATAGTTGAAATCTGAACAGTTGACGTTGGTTTACAAACACTGTGATGATAACAAAAACATGAACGTGTGTCTGAAACTACGATGACAAGAAGAGGACAGAAAACAGTCAGCTTCTTGGGTTTTCCCTGTAAATGTGGTCCAAAGAGACAAACAGACAGTCAAGTGGACTTCCTGTTTCCCGGTCTTAGCCAACAAGTTAACAGACGTCCTGTGTTTCCCGGTAAGTCCAGGTCCAGTCCGGTCTGTTGGATGGGATTGTGGTGCCTCTCCTGAAACATGTTCTCAGATCAGGATGATAGTCTCTATTCTGGCGCGCTCCGATGGGATTGGGCTCACCCGCTGGTAACTCTTCCGCAAGCTGCCCGGCCCGTCGTCCAGCGCCCCCTGTAGTCATGCCAGCGCAGTGGGCGTCTGGCACTGTGCCATCTGCAGATGCATGGACTGGATGCTATTGAGGATTTTCTTCTGATGGCCAGCCAGAGTCACACCTATCCTCAGCAGGTCCCTGTGAAGACAAGACAAACCCGTGCTTATAATTAACGGGTGTTAAACATTTAAATGTACAAAAATGTAACTAAAAACTAACTGACTGACTGCCTGCCTGAGTAACCAACAACCATCAAACAAACAACTAACTAGCTAGCTAACTAATGAATTAACTAATTATTAATTGTTGTAAAGTTGGAATGGATCGTTTACTATATGCAGGCACAAGATATTTATCAAAAAACTCCACTGTTTGGTAATTGTTTGATAAAACACCTCAGCTTTCATACTGTCACTGTTATCAAAAAATGAAACAGTAAATGTTGTTTTGATGTTCTTTAATGTAGTGTGACAAATCACTGTAGTTTATTGCCCCCCATCACCCCTCTTCTTCACTACTAAGTAGAAATAATAAAAACATCCTCAGATGGTAAGAGATAGTTAGAATATACAGTATTACTGTCTGAAATCCATCACTGCTTGTGCAACCTGCCATCTAGGAAACCTGATGTCCATAAGGTAGTTAAGCAGCTAGTAAATACACATTAAACTACAACCAAACAGTACAGGACAAGATTTATTTCCTGGGTAACTATATTCCTCACAAACACCTTTTGCTTTTAACAGAGTAACAGCCCACAAAAGGGAAAGTAAGATCAAAACAGGTCTGTTACAGCAGGTGATTTTAGGCAGCTGTTTCATTGCCTGCTTTAAATTACATAAACAAGAGCAACTCTTAATAAACGCTCAATTTATACTGCTATTGTCTGAGTGGAGCCCTTACTCTGCAGAACAGCTGAATAAGAACAACCTGTACTGTTAACAGAAAAACCAGGAGCGAGCGAGCGAGCGAGAGAGAGAGAGAGAGAGAGAGAGAGAGAGAGAGAGAGAGAGAGAGCCCCCACAGGTTTGTAGATGTGAATGCAAACAACATTAGCACATGAAAGCCACTTGTATTTAACTTCCTGTTTACGCTTGGGCTCATACTTATGTTGCTAATTAAGCGAGACTCTCTCTGTGAGCGACGCCTGCATTAATCAGCGCGTCAGAGACGCCGCACATTTCCCACCACCAACAAAACACCAGGACTTGTGTTTTAAACATCAACAACAGCACATCCACCTGTTCCTTCAGTGGTGAAAATGAAACAAGTCAAAACACACCCGCACGTACCCGAGCGAAACGCCCTGATCCTACCGTACGGTTTAACAATCAATATTAAACATGTTTGTTCTGTTTGTGAACGTTGCTCACCGCCCAGCCTTCTCTGATCAATGTCCTGTCTGAAAATCCATATCTCAGCAGAGCTTTAATCATCCTTCACTAACCAGGTAAACAGAAAACACTAACCCACCCATTACACCAATTATTAGCCTTCATTTAAAACACATTGATCATGTAACTAAAGTGCTGAACAAGACACAGAATTGCTGTAAACAAATAATGTAATGGATGTTAACAGTGTCAACAGATAATCAACGCTGGTTTATTCTAGTTCTAATTGTGGTGAATTATTAAACTACCCTGCGGGAAAATTCAACTAAAACACACTTCTGATGGCAGCTAGTTTAACATGGTAGGTGGCTGATCAGACAGAAGATCAGCTGGGGGAGTCAAAGTTGATCTGATAGATAATTTTGGTCAATCTAGTTAGACCTGCATGGCCAACTTGTACAATCTGCTGGGGATCTGGTTGAGATGGTTAAATGTGTTCCATAAAACAGCTTTGACTGGTGTACTAGCTTATTTATCAGGGTAGAGCAGTAACAATGACAAAAGCCCATGTTGATCTAATAAAAGCTTGATGCGTTACACTGTGAACTCACTCTGAAGTCATCTGGGTGACGAGTTGGAGAGATGTGAAGCCAGAGTTGAGGAAGTTATCCCTGTACTGAGACATCTTAACTGCGCTCAACCAGTCCTCTACAGAACTGAAGGTGGTAAAGTCTGGAATGGATCTATCCAGCAATGGCTGGGACGGACTGGAGAATAAAAGAGAGATAAGGAACAATACAGGAATCGCATGACCAAACTATTATGTCCACTTTTGCCATCTTGGAAATGGCTTGTGTTATGCGGATCTGCCTTCTGTTTCATTTCATTTGCCAGGATGTTAGATTACAGTAATTATAAACAGCTTAATAAAAGAACAGTTGAAGTCAATAGAGATCCCCACAATGAGAAAAATCAACATGTGTACGATGTGTTTATCTAACTCACATTGTGGGTATACTGGCGACTGCTTTAAGGCTGGTTGGGTTGCGGATGAGTTTATCCAGTGTGTTGACGATGTCCGTGAAGCGCGGCCGGGCGTTCCGATCTTTCTGCCAGCAGTCCAGCATCAGCTGATGGAGAGCAGTGGGACAGTCCATAGGGGGCGGCAGTCTGTAGTCCTGTTCTATAGCATTGATCACCTAAAGACAAACACAAGAGGAGTGACACATACCCCTGGGAGGACAGCATGGCATTATCAACTCTTCCTTGTAAACAGTTACCCAACTAACAATTTTATGTTGTAAGAATGACAACATCCAAAAAAACATCCAGTTTTTTACAACATTGTATTAATACATTTACATTTATGCATTTGGCAGACGCTTTTATCCAAAGCGACTTACAGTGCATTGAAGTTATACATTTTCTTAGTACATGTACTCCCTGGGAATCGAACCCACAAACTCTTGCGCTGCTAACGCAATGCTCTACCAATGAGCTACATTGTACATAATATTATTGTTTGGTTTTTAAAAAAGTTATTCAAACAATTTAATTCTGTAACGTTTAAAAAGCATTCAATTAACAACTTAAATGTAACGTTTTTGGTATGTATGACATATAATATTAAAAAATTCTACTTCTACTTTCTACTTAATTCTACTTAAATTCGTATTCTACTAACGCTACTGCAAGAACTTTTTTGATAGGTTTAAGAGAACTTTTTTAAGAACGTTTCACTGCTAGCTGCTATGTGCTTCACAATAATAACATCCCATACTTTGTCTAGCGGAAACCTTTATCTTAAATTTAAGAGATAATAAAATAATACTCCTTAAATTAAAAAAAATAGCAAAATAACAACATAACATAAATCACACATAAACAGCACACAAATATTTGTGTTGATATACACCCCAACATAACCCATAAACAATAATTAATACTCCTCAAACACTGCTCTCTCTTTCCAAGTAATCATCTCTCTGTCTCTCAAACACACGCAAACATCTAATAAACAGGCAAACACAGAGTCCATCCTCTGCATACCAACACGGGGCTTATTCTTCAAGTTTTCATGCGCAAACATCATCTAAATATTGAAGGATCAATACACTCTCTGTTCTCTCCAGAGTCTGAGCGCTCTCTACAGGACTGTAGTGAGGCCATGATCACCCACTGAGCGTCGGGTGCGTTCCTCATCGCAGATGCTGGGCTGCTTCATTTCTTGCAGATTCTGTATGTTCTTTCTGTATTTAATTGGTATTTAATTATTTAGAAAAACAAAATAAGATGAGTGTGTGATAGGCTGGAAGAAAGGTTTCACAACTTTTCCATCCTCAAAACATTTTTTCACTGTGGTTTGAGGTTGAGGAGGAGCACTGAACCTCTGTGGGGAATGTTTTTCTGTAGACGTGAGACTGTGTGATGTGAAATGCTTTGTACTACAGAATAAGACGGTTTCTTTCATAAATCTGCTTCGTTAACGTTCAACTGTAGAATTCTCAGATAAAGTGCAAGAAAAAGAAGATTGTTTTCCCAAATAAATTCTAAATTGCCCAACTTTAAAAACTGATTGTGTGTGGAGCAGATGAAAATAATATCCTGAAGTATCTTTATTCTCTAACAATCTTTTCTCTTCAGAATACAAGGCTTTGTTTAACAGCTGTGGTCACTATGAACTGTATGGAAAAGAGCAGCAGAAACATTCATTTCTCCATGTGATCTTTCTTTCTTGGAATGAACGTCACCTTCAAAGCTGTTGTTTAGTTTCTCAGTCATTACATTCCTCAGGGTTCAGTAAGAGCATTCTGTGTCTCTCATGTGATAAACGTATGCTAAAAGGTTTAGGGAATTTAGGTCTGCATTCGCAGGATTTTTGAAAATCCCCCAGAACGAGTCGGATGTATTTAAAATCTAAGCAGAAAATTCAAAGGCAGACAGACCCAGAGGCACAAACATTGTGTCTACACTGGACCCAGAGTAAATCGCTCCCATTATAATCAATGAAGCTGTTTACATTAAATGTGGCTTCAGTCAGTTTATACTCAAAGGTTTTCAAAGCTGCGTCATACTGAAGATATATTACAACATGAGACTTTCATATCGTATCACTATATTTTAATATTCAAATAAAATTATGAACTAATTTTAATGCATATATATATAATATAAATATATATAAATTAAGCAATTAAATGTTCTAGACACACAACTAAAATGGACCCAAAAGGTTTGAGTCCACTTTCATTGCCGAATTCAGTGTGAATGCAAAAAATATGAATACATTTTCATGCATATTTAAATAAAATAATAATTCAATATAATATTTTAGAGGTCAAAGTTCCAAAAATGAACAGTGCAAATAGGAAATGGACCAAGACTTTCAATACCAGTTTCAGTGTGAATGCAAATAGAACTGGGTTCTTTTAATCACTTGGTTAACTTTATGGTCCACTGAAATCATCTAAAGCTAAAGGAAAACTTACATCCTGGTTGCTCATGTCCCAATAGGGCCTCTCGCCGAAGGACATCACCTCCCACATGACGATCCCATAACTCCAGACATCACTCGCAGAGGTGAACTTCCTGTATGCGATGGCTTCAGGTGAGGTCCATCTCACAGGGATCTTCCCACCCTGAGCAAAATAAAAAATAAATACCAGGTCATGTTTACTGAGAACTAGACTGCTGTCATGTGTGTATGTTTGATTTTGTTCTCTGGAAAGCATCTATAAGCAATTTACATAGACTTAACAATCCAACAGCAAAACATATCACTTCCACATGGACAACTGGGAAATATTTTGTGTGAACAAAACAAATGTGCAACAAGGGACTTTAAACATTGACATCGTCGAGTTCTGCATCCATCGCAACTATAAATATTTGCAAACAATGAATCGCATTTGCATTACTAAAACCAGCCCAACTGAATTCAATTATTTCTGTTTTACAAAACACCATGAAGAAAACAAAAAAAATCCTTCGATCCCCAGCTCTTTCAGTCTCTCAGTACACAAAAACCCGAACAAAACAACCCAAGTAGTGTGTGTGTGTATGTGTGTGAGGAGGGTCTAGTCTCGTACGTGGAGCGTGTCTGTCCGTAATTGCTCTACCTGAGGCTGGAATTGTGTGTGTCTCACTGATTAAAACTGACAGCAGCTTGTTTTAAGATTCCCCTACACACACACACACACACACACAGACCTGGTTTAAGAGAGCACATGCTTTATGTTTCAGTGTAATGATGTCAATTAACTCAGTCCTGCATTTGACATCAGCCAGTAAAAATGAAAACAGGAAACATTGCCAATTGAACACACATGACAGAATCAGAGCACCGATGTGCACATGTATGTTTCAGTGTATGTAGACTAAAAGAAAGCATGTGTGTGTGTGTGTGTGTGTGTGTGGTCTTGTTTTGTCTTGTAGACATTCACTCTATGAAAAACAGGAAACCTCTCCTTTTGTGTTGCATATATGTAAGAAAGATGTGCAGGTTCTAAACGACATGGGCAAGAGTAATTGATGATATAATTAAAAGTATAAAAAAGAATATAAAAATTCTTTATTAAGAGAATTATTCTAATTTTAGTTCTAGCTCTCTAAATGTGAAGCGTGACTTTGATTTCTAATAATCACAGTTGTTCATAGTGCTTATGGTGAGAGAACTAAGCGAAAAACTTCACATTATATGAAAGTGAAATAACAACATTTTATAATCTCAGAGTTCTCTCTCATAACTCTCTCTGTCTCTCTCTTTCACACACTCTCTACTCCTCTCTGTCTCTTATTCTCTGCCTATTTCATTTCTTGGTTTTCATTCAGTCAAAGTCTGATGTGCAAAAAGTGGTGAAGGAAGCACAGATGCCTGCTGGGAACTTGTGTCACTCTTTTCTAGACAACACTTATTATTTTGCTCTGTGACCTTTGTAAACACTCTCTGCCCATCTCCTCTGTCCCTCTCATCTGCCTCCAGCCCACATCTCCTGTTCTGACTCGGGGACACTGAAGAAATAAAGAATCAGGGTGAAGGAACAGAAGAGGAGGATAACAGCACCAGAGAGAACGAAAGATTCAATTAAAAACTGAGGAAGGAAATGAATACAGCATGAGAGAGACAGAGACAGAAAATCTTTGAGATGAGAACTGTGCTTTCACAGTAATTAAGATCAGGATTTTAAAAAATACATTTCAAAATATTCATCATATACATTACACCAGCAGGGCCTTTATAGGCTCAATGAAAACTTTTCAGTCTGATCTGCTTGAATGGAGGAAGACAGATTTCGCTGCAATCACTGGCTAAGATCCCAATATATCTCACCAAATATTAAACCTGACATCAGCTGCACTATAAATTCTCTTAAGCTCAAATTGTGCTATAAAAACACGTTTTTCCAGAAACTGCTCATGTGAGGGCTCATGAAGGTGGGCTTCATTCGCTAGAGGGGCCATATTGAGTGTGCACTTTCCCCCATTTATAGTAACAGAACTGCAGCATCTTTGGCGGCTCTCCTTTTAAGGTCTATGAAAGCAAGCAGACGAGAGTTAGTAAATGACAAAATACTTTCATTAGTACTTGATTAGATCTGTATAAAGTTAACAGCACACTGCACTGCAGACTTCTGATAGGCGGAGGTTAGCCAATCATATCAGACTTAATTAACATATAAAAGTCCTAGACAGAACCCAAATTAATTACTTCTAAGGGTCAGAGGGAGGGTGGAAAACGGTCGTGTTAAACTAAATTAGAACCGTGTTTGGTGCAAGAAACCTTGACTAACATTGTAAATGGACTTCGGGGGAAATACAATTAAACACAACAAAAGCGAAGATTATTAAAATGAATGAAACTAAACGAAACCCATTTTCCTGACCTGACAGATTCACTTTCAACTTCATTGATTCTAATTAAAGATGGAATGAACCTACATACCAAAGATAAACCAGCGTTCTACATGTCAAACTCCTGCCTGAGGCTACACTGAGAGGTCTGTCACCATAGAAACACAAAGGATACCTTACACAGACAGCGAGACAGCCAGAGGGACACACAAACAGGACGACAGACAGGAAGGCAGACAGACAAACAGGCAGGAAGGCAGAGAAACAAACAGACACTTCACAAACTTCAACAGAGACACAACACGCCTGTTTAATGTACCAAACACAAACATCTGCATGTGAAATGCATCTGCAGCATCACTGCACCATTGCACCCGTGTGTTTTACATCTTTAAAAACTCCAACATGAAACTGAGAACAACAGAAAGAAATAAGGACCAAAAACAGAGAGAATGTGACATTCTCTATACAAAATGTGACATAAACTCTCACGCAGGTGCAGTATTACAAACATCATATTCCCCTGGTGTGTCATCACAATCTTCTGTCATCTTTTGTACCACAATAATGTGGACAAACACTAGATGAAGGAGAAAGTCAAGAGACTGACAAAACGAAGACTGATAAAACACAGATCAAGACACACAGTGGAGTGTGTAGATATTACACACTAGATCTGGGTGGAACACTGTACAGTGTGAAGCTAAAAATGCATATGGCTGAGGAAATCTTTATTTTTCAGCTCTTTCTTAACTCGAGACACTGAAGTATCAACACTTCCAAAAAATATACACAAATGAGACCATATTTGTCACAGTACAGCCACAGAAGGTAAATTCTCAGCAAAACTATCTTCATATTTATCATTACTGCGATATTAAATTATGCCATGATTTAAGATTTTGGCCATACAACATGCACTTATTTCACGCTGGTTTCAACCATACAATAACAATACAAAGCTGTCGAATCACAGATCACCTTCGCAGACTGCTTGTAAATTATAACCCTTGGCATTCAATTTCTCTAAGGGTCATACAGTGTAATTTTCCTATATATCCTTCGTTTCCATCATTCGAAATTTCAATCCAATTTGTGGTGCAATAATGTCAACCAGCTAATCTGATCGTCTGGGGAGACGGTTCAGATAGCAGCAGGCTAACTGCACAGCGCTAACCTTTCACCCCTCCTCCAGGTCCTGGGCCGCCCGTGAGACACCCCAGACACCCAACAGGGAAATCGCAAATTAAACCACGCACACCTAATCCTTTATCATCCGTTTCTCTCAATTTTCCATTCAGGATATTTAATATTAGATTATGACCTTGTCTTTCAAAACCGGGTTAAGTATTCTTTTTCCCCTCATGATTTACTCACTCTCTCTCTTCCTTTGTGCTTAAATGAAAGAACACTTGTACATTGCAGATGTCTGCATGGTGAGAATATCGAACGAGGTTTTCAATGGAATCGCCCAATCAACAGTTTAGTCACGCAGTAATGAGGTGGTGCTGCAGGTTAAAGGTTACAGGACACAGATCATGTTTAAATCATGACAGTCGAGGACGGACTGTAAAAGTGTGTCAGAGAGGAGTTCACTTCTATACTGCATATCAGCCGTAACTCACTGACAAGTCTGCTCGCTGTTAACATTTTACAAGACAGGGAAGAGTCGGGGCCATATAAACCCAGGAAACTGATCGAATTCACTGTTTAATTTCAGCTATAAAAACACGAGAAATGTTGCAGTCGTAATTACATTGGGGGGAGAATAAAGTCAAGTTAGTGGTGGTTGTTCAGGCAAGCACTGCTGTTACTATCTTTGTAGGTATTAAACTGTGACACATCATATGCAACCTCATTTGGGGGTATGGAAAAGAATAATATAGACTTACATTGAAGAAGTGACCAGAGCTAAAAATCTGATTATCATAAGCACTGGGGGTTTGTGCTCATCTGACATTTGATCTGTAAGTCATCACCTAGCAACCACTCAGAATCCCCACACCACCAATCAGAACCACCTAGCAACCCCTTAACACTGTGCTAACAATAATTTAGATTATTTACACCTTAGTAACCGTACAGCAACCACCACAACACCCTAACATTGTGCCATATATCTAGTGTAACTTTACTATCAATAAACCTCTAGCTGGGCAAAGCATAAATTAACCTTAATTTTGAACAAATGAGTTCACTCCAACCTTGAGACAGACTTCCAATCTTAATCCTGTTTTACACTATTAGGATTGTTCACGAAGATCTGTTCTGAGATCAGGAGAGATAAAGAGCAAAACGAGCTGCAGACTGACACATACACATATGAGGCTGTAATAACTGCAGGTCTTACTGGCTTAGTTACCGGTGACACTTGATATTTATCAGGCGACATCACAAACACACACAGATGCTTTACTGTTCTCCTGCCTTCGGTAGGATGTCATTTAGCAGGTGAACAGAGTGTATGTGTGTTCTGCTGTAACTAATGGCAGTGTGATAGCCATCTTACATTCTCTTTTAATAAACCAAGGCTAGTGAAAAAGTGAAGTGAAAGTGACATATTTGTCAGATATGGTAACTCATACCCTAAATGTGACCTCTGCATTTAACCATCACTGGTGAGGAGTGAACACACACACCTCACACACATGGAGCAGTGGACAGCACTGCTGCGCTCAAGGAGTGGCTGGGGATTAGTTGCCTTGCTCAAGGGCACTTCAGTTGCTACCTACCAGTGCTGGAATCGAACCAGCAACCTACTTATTACAAGCCTGACTCACTAACCAGTAGGCCACAACTGCCCCAGTCATTGCTGTTATACAGTGTGCAGCTGAACGTTTCATACTCCATGTTTGATGGAGTATGAAATTGTCCAAGACGTCCATTTTGTCCAATCAAAAACACATATTATGATTTAGGCTAAATGAAACTAAAGAGACTACTGGACTCAACTTCAGGAGTTTGAAAAAGAGAGTTAAGGATAAAAATAACACTAAAGGCAGAATGAGGGAGGGCTATGAGACTGAAATGGTGAATTAAAACAAGAACGTAAGAATGTAACAATCACAAACCTCAGACAGAGAACAGAGGGAGAAACAGGAAGGTGTCACACATTCAGACGGTTCCTCGGTGTAAGTAGTTTTTTTATTTCTCATCTGCAGCTCACAGATTCTGTCATACTAGCAGAGTGAGGGATGTTTCTGTGTTCCTGCTGAGAAACTGAAGGCCATTTCTTTATTTTTTCCTTTCAATTTCCCTTCTCTGTCATTTCCATCAGAACCAGGAGTCCTTCTGCCTGAGTAAGAAACTGTCTTTTGCAGTGAAAACTGAATGGAAGGGTTGTGTGTGTAGTTTTTTTTTTCACATTTTATGTGGTTTTGAAAATGTCCACACAAATACAGGGAAATGAATCCAAAACTGAGTTCTTAGGTGGTCCAGACAAGAAAAGAAGGCACATGATGTTTTGTTTTAAACCTTCTAATGCTTACACTTTGTGTGAGGATTAGGTTTAAGGGTATGAAATACAAAATATTACTCTGGGCCTAGTGGGAAAATAATGGAAGTTTACGAGATGTCCTCACTCATAAAGTTAATGTACTGAACTAAACCTTTGTATGTGTTTTAAAGAGAGAGAGAGAAAATAAAGAAAAGGGAAAACTGATTGTTAGGTTTGACAGGCAAGTTGCTTCTTAACGTCTTGTCTTTATGCTAAAGCCAGAAATAAAAAACTGTTTAATTAACTTCAAAACTTTAAAACAGCAGTGACCAAGAGATGGTAGGGAAAAGAAATCCCAGTTTTAAAAAGCATCTAAACGTTTATCTTGACATGTCCAAGATGTAACAATCTTAATTTAACTCAACTTTATATGAACTTTGTCTTTCATTGTCATTGTCAATCTGGAAATATGCATAACCTTGACCAGCTGTAGCAGTAAAACAGCTGCGTTTACATCTAGCGCTGATATAACCTAATCACCATTCATACCCTGAGATCCCAAAAGCAAGCGAACCTCTACATGACCCTCTGGTTTTTGCATTTCATGCCAGTCAGTTTGTACTTGAAAAGCATTCTGATTCTACCGCCAAGTCAACCATAGTGCATGATGGGAAATATTTGGAAAGCTTCTTGCTAACTCAAGCTGGTGTCCAGTTGGAAAATAAAGAGATATCGGATGAATCCAGAGACTGATGGATTGGTGAAAGAATGGACAGAGTGACGGCTGACAGACAGTCAAACAGACTGACAGAACCGCACTAGATGGATGAGTGTGTGTGTGTTGACAAGCTTTAACACACCATGTCTTCTGCAAATCCTTGAATAAATTCTGTGTTGGCGTCAAAGGAACAGCAATCTGAAGGCTCTTACTTAATGCTTCTCAAGGCATTGAATTTTATGGAGCGAAGCATCAAGCCACAGCGTTCCCCTGCTTAAGTGTTCAAAGCTCAAAGTTAATACAATTTCAACTTTGACTCCATTTGCCACTGACCTTTCTAAGCGTAACCAATGATTACCTGACAATTTGCATAATGGTTTATTACATGAGTGGTGCTGGTGCAAAACAAAAATGATGATGAAGCTGAATGACGAATGATGAATCCTGTACGTCTAGATTCAGCTGTATGACACGTCACATCACTCGAGCAAAAATCACTGTACACATCAAATATTCCATGCAAATTAAATACGGCTATCAGTAACACATCCATAATTTATATCTATTAAAAATGTAGCTACTACATGCAGCGCAATTCATTCGAACCGTACTGAAAGCAGGCAGCACAAAACCCGCCACACGAAATACGTTCTAACATTCAGAAACAGCTAGACAGAGACTCAGGGATCTTGAAAAGCATTTTTAAATTGAACTGCTTTTATCTTGACACGGCATCTTAAAATGTAACTCCCACAGAGCGAGAAACTGAGAAATAACTGACAAGTGAAAAAGGGATTGCTGAGGACTGTATGCCAGTGACAGTCTTACGTCCAGCAACACAAAAAACTATATGTTTAAAGTGACAGAGCATAAAAATCAATCATTAGTAAAAAAATAAATCATCACTAAAATGCATTAAAACTGTTGCTTTTGACACACATACACACACAACATACATACTTTTTCATGGGGACATTTCATAGACACAATGGTTTTTATGTACAAACTGTATATTCTGTCCCCCTACACTAAACCTAACCATCACAGAAAACGGTCTGCTATTTTACATTTTCGAAAAAGATCATTCTGTATGATTTAAGCTTGTTTCTTCATGGGGACCTGAAAAATGTCCCCACAAGGACAAAATCTACTGGTATTTCTATACTTGTGGGGACATTTGGTTAGCCCACCATATTGTAGTGAGTACCAGGACCACACACAAACACACACACACTTAACTGAATTAATAAACAGGCAGTCTGATGTTGCACTAAATCAACCTTCATCATCTTCCTCTTCCTCGCTGAAACAGCCCTGTTGCCCCTCTGACGGCAGGGTCGGTGGGGTCATGAAGGAAAAGGCCGCAGGCACGGATCAATTAACATGAAACATGCAATATCCACAGATCACACGCCCGACATATAAAGAGGTCATGGGGTCAGAACCAAAGAAACCCAGCACACAGACAAACACTGCTCACAAAACCCAGCTCAAAATAATGAAAACCAAACAACTAAAAACATGACGCGCTTTTAATCCCCAGAGGTTTTAATAATGCTTGAATTGCTCACTGTATAACAAGCAAAGAGAAAAGCAATGTGCTTGTATTAAACGAAGTAAAAATGAAGTAAAACAGGCAACTGTGACGCAAAACAGCCGCTGTATATATCACAGCACAGCAGCCATAGAGGCCAGCTAACAACCTGTAATAGTTTGTCAGGGACATGTAAACTATTACAGGTTGTTTTTATTACATATGCACTCGTTCAAATAAAGGTTCTTAAAAGGTTCTTCACAGCGATGCCATAAAAGAATCATTTTTGGTTCCTCAAAGAACTAATCAGTTAAATGTTCTTAAAAAAACAATTCTTTCTTACATGTATATCGTCCAAAGAACCATTTTCCACTACAAAGTACCTTTCGTGAAACAGAAAGGTTCTACAGATGTTAAAGGTTCTTTATGGAACCATACAGCCAAAATGGTTCTTTGATGGCATCGTGAAGCACATTTTTTAAGAGGGTGTTGTGTCAAACAATGGCCTGCGCTCTGACTATATTTACAATTTGACAGGACCTCTCTTCTGGCTGGTAAACAATGAACTTTATAAAAGCTAAGCCCAGGGGGTAATTAAATTCTACCCCATTAGTACAGCAGACAGGGAAGTCAAATCAGTATCACACCCTGTTCACACCTTCCCTGCATATCCCTGTCAATCACCAGTCACCGCAGGACTTCCTGTTTCATGAATGGCAGCTGCCTCTGGTCTTAACGAGCTTTCACACGTTTTAAGAGAGATGTAACATTAGTTAAATATTCACTCTCTGTCATCTCCTCTCTTTATCACTCGTCTCACATCTCCGCTTGCCAACGTCTTCTCTATCTGCCGCTGAGGAACCGTCCGAGTGTAAAAGAGATGAAATTGTTTGCTTACAATGCATAGGACATTTCGCCGAGACGTCTGAAGTGAATTTAAAACGCATTCGATGAAAGGATGTGACCTGGGGCGGTTTCTCTCTAGCGTGCTGAAATTATGCTTGAAACCGTTGACCCCGCTAACAGTGCATCTGTCAATGCACCTGTGTTGTGATACACGCCTGAGTATATAAATCACAACAGGGCCAGGCACAAAACAAGATGACGATTTATCAGTAAACTACAATCATTTTGAATACAGCAAATTGACGGCACTCAAAATATTGGAGCGCTCTGAATAGAAAGTAAGGTAATCAATATTAAAGAGGTTAGCAATAGCAAGCTAGCTCTGAAAGCATAAGATCTCTTCAGAGCGCTCTCCAAAGCCACACCTCCTCCAAAACACATGAACACGTACATAATTTGACAGGCAGGTAGGACACCCTATCATGGATGAACATTTTATGGTCCTGCGCCTTCCACAGATGTTATATTTTATAAAAATATGTTTAGACCACTTTAATTAGTGATTGCTATCAGGATGTGAAGAGACTTTCAACCAGCATTCAAACTCTTTTCTAGAAAAGATTGCCTATCCTGCCTATAAGAAGGCGAGGGAAAATAGTATTTCATATTAATATTAAAGAACTGCTGTGCAGTAGGGCTAATGATGCCCCGGTTGCCTATTAATGATACATAATAGAGAATTCTGGAACTCTGAGGGCTCCATTTGGGAGGCAGGCCATTGGAAGTCTTGTCACTTGACTTTGATCAAACACATCCAGAATTTAAATGGGGCTTTTCCAGGAGAAACGCTGACATCCTGTCAGGGAGACAATGCAGACGTTTTTTGGAAGATATTTCAGGGAAATAGACGAGAATAGAGTGTAATGCATGCGAAAACGAGGGGCAACAGCTCAGGGTCACAGGAAATGAGCCCTTTCTTGCCTTTTCAATTATTTCCAGCTACAGCACCAACAACGCCACCTATTTCCTGTTAAAACAAAGTGAGCCATTTAACATGCCTGAACAATGTCTTACCAGAGAGCTGGTGTAGGTGGGATCAGAGGTGTCTTCCTGAAGATACCGGGACAAGCCAAAATCCGACACCTTACACACGAGGTTGCTGTTCACCAGGATGTTGCGTGCGGCGAGGTCTCGGTGGACGTAGTTCATCTCCGACAGGTACTTCATGCCTGCAGCGATGCCCCTCAACATCCCCACCAGCTGGATCACCGTAAACTGCCCGTCGTTTTGCTGCAACATCAACACAGAAAGTGCCACCATCACATCAACAGATTCTTGGTTATGGCAGGTTATGGCTAGGTTATGGTGTCCTATTGGGCAGACTATGTCATGCAGTATACTAGATTTTAGTGATGTACATCTGCTTGACCAATCACTCTCTCTGTCTAACTTCCGGTTTCCCCTGCAGGGAAAGATACCTTCATAAATCTGAGTTGCTGCAGGGAGGGTCTGATACTGCTACTAATGTCATAGAGAACAATCTTCACATGCTGGAATACCACTCTTTGCTTTGTGAGGTCTGTTACACACACTTAGTTTTACACCCTTTTTTCACACTTGGTTTGATTGCTTGATTCAAAACCACATTTCAATTCCTCTCTATTTCCTCTTGCAGTTCTCTGTTTTTACATTGTATTATTAGACTTTAAATGAAATTACATTTGCATCATCAACATATGAACTACGTTTACTAGCTGCAGCTGTTTTCACACTTCTCCAAATCAGGCCAAATTGCTTTCACACTGATTACAAACCATTCTGGATTCAACATGAATTGTACTATTTCTCAAACTTGGGTGTTCAAAAAACAGTTTTCACACCAGCCAAACAACATGAAACAGCTAACAGGGAACGTTGGCTAATGTTCTCTAAAAGTTCTCTCAAAATGATCCAAAAACATTCTTGCAGAACATTTTCAAAACGTTTTTAAATGTTATATATCATACATCAAAAACATCATTCTTAAGCAGTTTGTGAAACATTTTAAAAACTGGACATTTTGATTGGTCCTAGAACTTTCAAAATAACATGTTTAACTTTTTTGTTACTTAAGGTTACTTAATGTTAGGGAAATGTTCTTACAACCTAAAATTGTTAGCTGGGTTTAACATCAAACCAACTGAACTCTGGGATTTCATTCCCATGCAGTGTTGGCTTACAGGCTTGAGTTATTTCATAAATTACTACTGTATCATCATTGTGCCCTTGACAGAAGGTTGCTCTGAAAAACTGTCCTTCCAATTAGTGTTCTATCAAACCCAAAAGTCACTCTGAGACACGGCTGTGCTATTATCTTGTAAAATGAAGTTAATTAATCAAATCATCTGTTCATACAAATATGAAATCTTTTAAAATCATTTTTGAAAACTGCAGCACAGAGTAAATAAAGATCTTGTGCATTTGCTTGCTGATGAAAGACATTGATTTAAATTTGTTAGTTCGCTTCACCTTCTCCTCATGCTTCCATCTGTTTTTCCATCTCTTCACCAGTAGCTACGCCTGAAACATGTTTAAAACACACAGCGGGGGATCTAACAGCTCCTTCGAAACATTTGCCTGAACTTCTGTACGTAGCCACCGTGCTGCAAAACGGAGGGAAAAGCTTTGAACCGACCGCACGATAACAAACAGCGACAGGGTGTGGATCGATGACGACGGCACTCGGATGTGGTGGATTTCTAAGCCGACTTCAAAGAGTCCTTTACTGGGGCCCAGATCAAAGCTAGAGGAAAACCAATCCATAAGATTGGAAAAAATGGGCTGAACATTGATTAAGCAGTATATTCCTCCATGCCCGAGGGAGGGTTCAAGAGAGAGAACGCATCAGAGAGAAAAACAGACAGCATGTTTGGGATGCTGGTCTTACCCTGAGGAAGGAGTCAAGAGCCCCATTCTCCATGAACTCTGTGACGATCATGACTGGCCGGCTCTTGGTGACAACGCCCTCCAGACGAATGATGTTGGGGTGGTCAAACTGGCCCATGATTGATGCCTCTGACAGGAAGTCTCGTCTCTGTTTCTCAGAGTAGCCGGCCTTCAGTGTTTTGATAGCAACGCAGATTTCTCGTTTCCCGGGCAGTTTGAGTCGACCTTTGTATACCTCCCCAAACTCACCTGGGGAATACGAGTGAAAATGGAGATGATGACATGTATGCTATCAGAAACGCACATAAAACATTCCCTGCTCATAAAACATGAGAGTATTTTAATGTTTATTTAATTGCCCCATTTACTTTAATTCCAATTCCTTGTACTACCACAATTTTTGCCTTTTTATGTCAACATCACTTTCTGTGATAACTGACATTGTGTCACAAAAGCTGCTGATAAACCTTAACTTGTATGAAACCCAAAACGTCTGTGAACACAAAGGCTGTGAGCTCCACAACAAGTCAATGTTACTCAGGAAGAAGTCAACGAAATGAAAATTTTGCTTTTTCACCATTGTGACCTTGATCATCTTACTTCACACACAGCTGCAGAATGGAGATGGTCAAAATCAGGCCTGATGTTCACAGGTGTGTTATTAAATCAATAAAGCTCAAGAGAAAGTGAGCAGAAAGAGAGAAGACAGTGAAGTGTTGAAGCAAGACAAACTTCTTCAACTTTAAAAGCAGTTTCAGAGTGAAATGCTTGAGTGCGTTTGGAGTTATCTGTGTGCAGGAGTGGATTAACTGGAGCTCTCTGGACCACAGCAGACTGAGATACTGCAATGCATCTCGCAGTGTGACCCGTCCAGAAGACAGTAAAAACAGCAGAGACCTGCAGGATGCTCTTCTGTGTGTGTGTGTGTGTTTACTTAACCATATACTGAGGACAAATTTGTACCTAAAAGTCAGTAAAACCTGACAAATCTAAGCAAAACCTACTTTAGGGGACATCTTCATTTGTTCTCTTTTAGCAATCGCTTGGGTTAGGTTATAGTGTTAATAACTAGCTGTGTATAAAAAACAATAGAAGTCTATAGAAGGTCCCTATTTAGATAAGTAAATGCATGTGTGTGTGTGTATGTGTGTGCATGGCTGAGGGGAATATAGAGTGACTATATGAGAATACAATTTAAAGCTGCAATTTTGTAACAGCAAGTTGAAGGTGATTGTGGCCTGTCCCACCTCAGACGTCTTGATATTCAACATGCACTATTAGTGTTAAATTAGATAACCATTTATCTTGTATATCTTGTATAATAGGTCTCATGACAAAACAAAAACATTTGTGCCTCTGTGCCATCATAACAATCAATACACCGTTTGAAAGCTTCAATACTCACGATTTAATACCTAAAATCAGTTTTCACTCAAATTGTTATTTCAATAGCACTACTCGAAAATTGGGTACGCAGTTTTACACATGTGAACTGCATAAACTCACATACAGACATAGACAAACACAACCACACACATCACCAGTACACAAACACACCTGCCCCGATAACTTCTTCGATTTTGACCGTTGACACATCGATTTCTTTGGCAAACTCTCTCACTGCTTCATTGGGGTCCTCATAGGTGAAGGGGTCTATGTAAATCTTGATCCCAGGAGATCCAGGCAGAGTTGGGCAGCCCACGGGCGTGTGGCAGTTGGACAGATCAGGTCTCAGAGTCAGTTCTGCAACACAATTTCACACATTTATGCTCAGGCTTTGAAAGATCCTTCACTTGTTGGTCTTCGTTTCACAATGAAGAGCTGCAGAGCAGTATAAACACTGTGGTACATTTACTGTATGATTTAAACAGAAAGAAATCTACTGCAGATCGTTTGTTATGAAGCATTTCTGTTAATATGTATTTGAATGCGTTTATAGAAGCAGTGGATAACAAATCCAATACATGTGTTTAAACACAAGGCAATCTAAAACAGAGTGGATTTATATGAAACATGAAAATGGATTATAAAAATGATTACAGCACCTCTGATAACAAAAACAGTTTCTCATGTTGAAACTCAACGCTGAAATAAGGTGAAATAGATTCGAAAATCTGTTCTTATTCAGAATGGGTTATGTTTACAGTAAATATCATGATCCTGTAGCTCAGTGGGTACAGTATTGCGTTAGCAGCACAAAAGGTTTCTACAGGTTCGATTTCCCGGGGAACACACATACTGATCAAATGTAACATGTAAGTTGCTTTGGAAAAAAAGCATCTGCCAAATACATAAATGTAAATTAAAATACTGGAAGAGAATGATTTTTCATGTCAGTATGTGAACAAGTAAACGCTCATATGAGCATGTAACATTGAAGATACACATTTGGAGTTTTTAACAAACACAACTTTTAACACACAAAAACTATTATCCAAAGTGACTTACAGTGAATGCAAGGTATATATTAGCAGTACATTCGTTCCCTGGGAAACGAACCCACAAACTCTGCGCTGCTAATGCAATACTCTATTGTACCAACTGAGCTACAGGAACACTTTCTAAAAACTTTTTTTAAAAAGAGTTACATGATGCAGTAGATGTTAAAACAGAATTGTTTGTGTACTAGTGCTGCCAGCCATTACAATCTTTACTCTCTCTCTCTCTCTCTCTCTCTCTCTCTCCCCATTTATAAATCACAGATTCGTGGCTGGTGACTATGACATCATTAATAAACAGCAGGAGCAGCAGACAGTTGCAGCAGTTTCTCTCTCTCTCAGTTTCTCAGATAGAGGCGAATCAAATTCTCGTCTGCCTGTATCCCCCACAGGACCTCATAAACAGATAAACCGACACACTATCAAAGCACTCTTAATAGCAGAAGATGAAACTTCATGTGTGAACATCAGTCTCTGTGTGTGTTATAGAGGATACAGATACAGCTTCCAATCTCAAAACTGTGAGAGAAATGACAACCCACACAAACAAAACATACATTAAACCAGCTCAGAAAGGAAGAGCTCATATCCGCTGCCCAAAAAGAGCCCAAAGCAGGTGTGAAAGCTGATGCAATGAAGCTGAAAGACACAGGCGAGGGTTCGTCTGCAGCGTCTGCTTTACAGAAGAGCAACACCGACTTGGACATTGGGGGCGAGGGTACGACACTCAGCGTGATGCAGAAGTCAAGCAGAGTTTCTTCAAAGTCTTCCAGAACAATAATGACCCATCCTGCACATCCTCTACTGACAACCTGAGACCCCGAGACCCCAAGTGTGAAACGAGATGCTGCTCAAAGATAACGTAAAACTAAAGTATTCCTTGTGTTATTGTTTAGGATTTTTTAATGCATGTGATTCTGAAGTAAAAAATTTTTTAAAAAATTTTATCTTCATAATCTTTTAAATTGAACCTGTGTAATTCTACAGTGCTGCGGGTCGTTTCCATGGCATTGCTATGCAGTTGCTAAGGTTCTCTGAATGTTTTTAGAAGGTTGCTGTTCAGGTTTCTAGCATGTTCTGGGTGACGGCTAAGGTGCTTAGCGGTGGACTACAGGCCAAATTTTAGTAACATGGCGTTTATTTATCCATAAGTCAAATGGCAAACAGTTTATCTGCCCTCATTCTCTAGTAATGGCACATAACAGCTGTCCTCGTTTCTTATGGCTGAGAGAGGCAAATAAAAATATAAATGTTAATATTTCATAGCCACTTGATCTGTGCGTGCCTAGAACAACAACTGCTTTGTCCCTACACTGAACCCCAGTTCCAAAGGATAGAGAGAGAGAGGGAGAGAGAGAGAGAGAGGAGAGAGAGAGAGAGAGAGAGGGAGAGAGAGGAGGGAGAGAGAGAGAGAGAGAGAGAGAGAGAGAGGGAGAGAGAGGAGGGAGAGAGAGAGAGAGAGAGAGAGAGAGAGAGAGAGAGAGAGACAGAGAGAGAGAGAGGGAGAGAGAGAGAGGAGGCACAACACCATGATAAACAGGACAGTAGAAACTTCTGGGCAAAACCCTGAGACAGAATCCAGCCTTACACTTAAGTACTTCCTCAAAGGTATTTGTAAGCCTTTTAGTCCAGAACTATTTCATCCTCGCTTGGAAAAATTTACTTTAAAGCAGATTTCTAACCAGAAACGACCAGGCCCTTTACAGAATACTGCCGAATTCAAAATGGTTCAACAAGTATTGAAGAAAGAAACACCAAACACAACACATCTATAATGAAGTGTCTTACCTCACCGTGTTTCACTGAATTGTATAGATAAGTGAACAGATGGATAGACAGAAAGAAAGACAGATAAATAAGGAAAAGCCATCTCGGATGCATTCAGATCGGTCTTTGAGAAAATCAGGCTATTTATCATGTGACAGTGCATGCGTATTTATATCATATTAGCCACACCTCACTGATCTGTCAGCTGAAACTGGTATTAAATAGCCATGTGCACTCCTCTATGACTGCCACAGTGCAGATGCTCAACTCTCATGAGGTTCCACTGCACTTTTAAATCAATATTTTACACAAAATCTTATTTCCATTTTATGTCCAGTGTTCATTTTTCCCCTTCACAGTAATTTAAGTCTTTCAGTTCCTTAGGGTTCTCATTACAGAGAAAAAGACAGCGAGAGAGAGAGAGAGAGACCAAGAGAGAGAGAGAGAGAGAGAGAGAGAGAGAAGAGAGAGAGAGAGAGAGAGAGAGAGAGAGAGAGAGAGAGAGAGAGAGAGATGTTTTACTCCTAACCAGATCTTAGTAAAGTGAATTGTTCAACTACTCTGGTTGTGATTCAGCAAAATGAAGGTACAGAAATCCACGATTTCACAACAACCGTTGAACGGGCAAAATGAGAGAATCTCATGCAACAAAGATTTATCACAAAATCCTACAGCCGCTTGTGCAGGCATTGTGATTCTGTTATTACAGAAAATAACTGATTAGAAACATTCGAAAAACAGAAAGAACAACAGAATGACAGAAAAAGAGACGGACAATAGAATGTCAGACAGAACTACAGACAGAAAAAAGGACACAGACAGACGTCACACCGGGGGCAGTAACCCTGAACTTGAGCGCAGCGGTCCGACAGCTGTGGCCAGAGGATGAAACTGTGAATAAACTTCTTGAATGAGTGGAGACCAGTCACCAGCAACATCTGGAGCACTTAGAAATGAATGCTGACACAAATTACCATCCATTTACATTTAACAGTGCGTGTGCACTCTGGTAGGGAGGGGCCGTCCATCTGGGACTGTGACATGAGGGTCAAAATGATTTTATGACAGTGTGCATGTGTGCAAACTCTCAGCATTTTGTTTCTTTAAAGCTACTCTTGAAATATGGAGTGAGGACTACATCACATTAGTGTTTCAGCAAGTAGCACCTTGCTAATACGAATATTAAGCTAATGCTAAAGTATGAGTACAATCAGGTGAAGCTTAAAGGCAGAGTAGACGATGAAAGGTGGAAGACACAGGTCTGTAAAATGTTCATCCAATCATTGCATTCGGTCCAAATGCAATCATAGGATGCTCTACTTGCCTGTCAAACAATGTATCTGCATACCTCCACACACCCTGCTTACACAGACAATCTTCCGTCATCAGCGTGTTTATGTGTTGACATGAGGGTGGGATCTTATGCTTTTAAAGCTAGCTTTAACTGTACCGGATTAGATCCATTAGATTAATTAGTCTAAACTAGTCTAAACTAAACTAGTGGTTTAGGCTACCTTCAGCCAGTCGGTTTTGAAAATTGTTGTGCACATCCTTGTTTGATGCTGGTGTTCTGTTTAATTCTCTTGCACAAGAAAGTTTATTTAAAGTTATCTTCCGTATACCGACACTTTCGCCATCTTAACAAAAGTTTTAATAATGCTAATGCCGGGAAGCGCCGGGATGCCTGTGACATTTCGTCCAATTATATTCATAGTTGAGGGCCCTTAGCTTTGTTTTAGCTCATATGCACTGACATTCATAAAGGAATATATTCTGATACAGTAATTATCCAAATAAATCGCTTGACAGCAGTATCATGTTTTCACTGCTAGGTTTTTTTTTGGCCATGTTTCCATGTTCACGATCCTCTTTGTAAATTGTTTGATGTTCGAGTCTGGCTGTCACATCATTTGTTTACTTTTTCGTCTGCACTTAGATTAATTAAATGTAGTTTCGCAGATCGCCCACCAAATCCTCTGAGAGGTTGAGAGAGAGAGAAGTCTCACTTTCTAATGAGCCTGAAGCTTTTTTCAGGGCTATCGAAAGCTGACTGGTAGAAAAAGCCGCTTTGGTTTCGGCATCAACAAAAAGCTGAGGCCTGAAGCGATTCCTGCACACCACAGCCCCCCGTGGCACTTCCTGTACCTCACATCTCTCTACTGCTGTTATACTCTGTTTTCTTTTGCTCTAGTTCAAAGATCTTTTCAGGATGGGCTTGCCTTAGAGGAAGGGGAGGAGTAGGAGTCAAGTACATATGAAGGGTGTCCGTCAATGTCAACAGAACAGGAGGAGAAGTCTCTGTGTTTGCTCACCTCTGCCTGTACTGTAGTGCTGGAGCTTGTCACTGTAAATGGCCTCCTTATTGTATGCTCGCTTCCTACAGAAGAGAGAGAGAGAGTTTATAAAATTAAATAAATAAAATAATTAAATAAACATGGATCTGCTCAGCTGGCTGTAACAGAATGATTCATGTTTCAGAATCACAGCGTTACATTTTAATAAGTGTCTGACATTTGTTAGTTATTTTGAATGTTTTTGTTTGTCTTTTCTTGGTCACAGACGCGTTTGGTGGTCTGGTATTCCACTGGAGGTCTGTGGATCGATGCATCCGTCAGTCTGGTGGTTTAAATGAGGTTTTTGGGGACAGCTGATGGGAATATATGTGTTAAGATGTCTGCTCTGATTTGGTTCAGTTATCTTTGGTTCTGAATCTGATGTTTGTTTTGGGTCGAAGTTTACAGGGTACATTTTTTGTCATTCAAAATGTCCTATTGTAGATAAAAAGTTGAAATTGCTCGCTGTTTACATTAATTGCATCATTTGCTCCATCATTAGCCTGTAAAGAAACAGTGACAGCTTGTGATGGGCTATCCTGAGAGTTACGTTAACAATGATATTTTAAACATGTCAAGAAAGGATTGCATCATAAAGACAATCACATGTGACGCAACACTGGTTTAGACAGCATCTGTACACTGAAGCCACTATAAAAATTGAGATTTCAAAGTACATGACACAAGACACATAGGCAAATAACAGATACTAGATCTTTTCTCAGAACTATCTTCTCAATTCCAGATGTTGATGCTCTTAACCAGCAAGTTTAATAAGTGGATGTCAGGTCACACAGCTGTCTAACTGGAGTAACCACATCTGTAGTTCACCACATAACTATGGAAACGTACATCTAAACTAACATCAGACAACCAAAATGTTTCTAAATACATTTGTCCTAAATGTAAAAATGTATTGTTTTATAAATTCTTTTGTGAAATGTTATCTTGTGCTCTCTTGGTCTGATATTTTGTTATGTAATGCAATGACATTTATATGTTATCAAGCGTGGGTTTTGAAGTGTAAGTGCTTTGAGGTGAAAAATATTTGATTTTTGATTATTCGCAGTTTCAGACTGGAGACGGTCGTGGTCTGGAGTATTGATAAATATTTGCAGCTGCCACATATTTGTTTCAGCAGGCCTGACATGCATTTCATTTAGCAAAAAATCTATTTAGTAGCCCATTTAAAATGTCCCAAGAGCACATTTAAAGGGGCTGTTCACCCAAAAATGAAAATTCTTTCATCACTTACTCTCATGTCATTCCAAACCTGTAGGACTTTTTTGCTTCTGAGGAAGTTTGTTGGTAATCACACAACAGTGGCATCCATTGACTGCCACAAAACCACTGAGATGTTTCTCAGAATATCTTCTTTTGTGGTTTTTGGCTGAACTATCCCTTAAATTAATGCAAGACTGGCTGTTGCTCCTCATGAGAATGAGGAACATGAACCTGGTTCCATAATGGTGATCTTACCTGCTGCAGACGATAGATATAGCCACCAGAGACACGATGAAGACCACTCCAGCCGCGGCTGAGCCTGCAATCAACGGCAGCTGTTCTCTCAGCTCTGATTTATAATCATCTAGAGAGAAACAGAGAGAGAGAGAAGAGAGAGAGAGAGAGAGAGAGAGAGAGAGAGAGAGAGAGAGAGGGAGGAAACATTAGGCTACGGAAACACTGAAATGGCCACTGCCTATAGAGATGAAACAAGATGAAAGAACGTAAACATACGAAGAGAACCTATTCATGGAGAAGAAAAACTCACAGGACAAAAAACGAGAGAGAGACAGAGAGAGAGAGAGAGAGACTGCAACAGGAAGTATTATGAAAAGACAGATGATGAATATGGATGAAAGAAGACAATGAGGTGTGTGCTTTGAGTTTACTTCAGGAGAAATGAAGAAGACCCTGCTTTAGACAGCCAGTCTTAGATGGTTTTCTGGTCTTAGCTAGTTAAAGCTGGTTTGTCAGCTGGGCCAAACTGGTCTAGCTGTGTTAGGTGATACAAAAGAAAGCATGAAACATGGCCGTGAGGTTCTAGTAATGTCTAGAGTTGACATATTAGCAGAGAAAGAAAGATGGAAAACCAGACATTAGAATCAACAGAATGAAAAGAGCAGAGGAAATAGATCAGATCCACAGCAGAATGACAGTGACTGGTGAAGTGTGTGTGTGTGTGTGTGTATCAGCACTGCTGATCTCCGCTGTCACAATGCAGAGCAAGAAAGAACAGGATGGAATTCCATCCATCATCAATGTTCAGAAACTGTCCAGGCTTCAACTCGCTCTCAAACACATAAACACACACACTGAGTTTTGTTTCTTTATATCAGTGAAGACTCATAAACCTCTGTTGTTTTCATACGGTATCATAACAGCTATTATTTTCTGTTCTGTTAAACTAACCCTCCTACAAACCTGTTAACATTACAAGATTTGAAGAAAAATAACCTAATATTAAAGCCCATTAAAAAGATCTTAACCAGTCAGTTATCATTATGTTTTACTGCATTTATGAGCACATTTTGGTCCACACACACACACACACACACACACTTTCACAGCTGTGTCTTTTCATGTGATTTGCTTATATTACTGAGTATTTGGGAAAAACATGGCTTTTAATTAATTCATTTTAATTAGCTCACATTTAATTTCATGCAAATTAATCCATTAATTACATTAATTAGAATAATGCCACTGTACATTTTTGTGCCTGTTACCTTCGTGGCAAGACATGGTGGGCGTAACAAACAAAAATAAGACGTTGTTTAAGGTGATACTGCAGTATTACACACAAACCAAACAGAAATCAAGATTAAGCAATTCATAAAGTTCTGCGATGAACTGAACTGATCAAATCTTGCTGAGAAACACCCTAAAGCTGGTTCATTAGACATGGTCTAACTTGGTCTAAAACGGTCTCTCAACCGGGTAAAGCTGTTATAAACTGGCTTAAAAGGTGCTCAACTGGTTTAACTAGGAGACCCACAGGTCTCCAAGCCAAACTAGCTGAATAATGTTCTAAACCCAGCCAACACACCAGGCTGAACACACTGAGAGACCAGGTAAGGTGAGCAGCTATTAGTTAAAGCTGCTTTCCATCAGGAACTGCTGTTTTATAAATTGTGTTCATCACACGCAGCATAACACAAGGAAAACAACAGAGTGATCTCTCTATTGTGACTCTGGGCTTGTTCCTCAAACACAAGAGAAAGTTTTAATGTGTACCTAATGTGCCAGTGTATGTGTGCGTGTTAAAACTTGCTATTAGCAACGATCATAAAGATGCGACGGTTGTTCTTGATATGCTGGCTATATATACCATGGTCAACAGGAAGTGGAGCAGTGTGTGTGTGTACCGGACTAAACACACCTCATTTAACACAATCATCTCTTCACCATTGCACCTGACTGTCAAAACAAGAGAGAGAGACTCCCGAGAGTGTGTGTGTGTGTTTCGTGCACACAGAAAGCGTGTGAGACAGACTTCTTTCTCTGGTGATTGGTGCTAATTGTCTTAACGAATATCGTGTCATGGCAGAATGCCAGTGGATGTGTCATCAGCTGGCACTGAGTGAACGCCACCAGTAATTACTATACTGGGTATGATGGCACGAGTAAGCACACACACACACACACACACACACACACACACACACACACACACACACACAGGTTGGCTGTTTTATCCTCATCAGTGTAACATTGCTGTGTTCGGTCATCATCTTTTCATCATTTGTGTTTGTGTGTTCATGGCATGTTTGCTGGGTTGGTTTGTTTGTAAATAGTGTGTCACTGTGTTTTTGTTGCATGCATGCATTGCAGGTTTGTTATGTGTGAGATGCATGTTTGAGGTGTGTATGTATTTCTGCATGACAGATCTGTGATTTGCATGGCTAATTTTGTGTCATGTATTTGCTGTATGCAAGTGTGACATGTTTGAGTGTCTAATCTAGGCATGTATGCGTGAGTGGTTGATTTGCGTTTTTGTGTCACAGTGTGTTTGTTGCATGCATGCATGAAAGTATGCATGTTTCTTGTATGTTTGTGTGTGTCTTGCATGTGTAAATAATAGTCAAGCATGAACAGCTACCACATCATCTAACAAAAGGGCCATGTGTGTGTGTGTGCACTTCAGATATATTTACACTGGTGTGACAGCAACAAAGGTTGTGTAAAAAATGAAGCCCAAAAAATGAATGTGCGAGTGAGCTGGAAAGATAAAATTTGTGTGTGTGTGTGTGTGTGTGTGTATGGTGTGTGTGTGTGTGTGGCTCCCAGCAACTAGCCAGCTGTCTGGCGGATGTCTTGTAGAGTCCAGTCCCACTGGCATTCGAAGTGTGTGTATGTGTTCCTGGCATAGTCATCATACAGGACCTGCTACACTACAGATACAACACCATTAATCAAACCCATGAGAGACACAGAGGTTATGAGAGAGAGACAGAGACAGAGAGAGAGAGAGAGAGAGAGAGAGAGAGAGATGTGGCTTTATGTTTCTTTTGGTTTCAAAGTTTAAAAATGGTCTAACATTCTAAACCAACTAACCAGGACAATCACATGAATCTCAGACTCTTTATAATGTGTGTGTACACACACACACACACACACACACACACACACACACACACACACTGGACTTTACCCCCCAAAGATAATGATTAATCACTTCATCCAGTAATCAGAGATCAGCATTACTGGAAAGTTTGAATGCCACACATGGACTGTATGAAAAATCATTTAGCTCAGCAGTCTGATTGGGGAACAGTCTAAACCTGGACACACACACACACACCGTTCAATGATACACAGTAAGGAACGTGCAGCAAACTGAAAATACTGAGTATAAAAATGTAAGAATCAAAAGTTTACATGGACACAAGTCTAAATAAAACTGTAACAACACAAGCTCAAAGCATGAAATCAGCCAGATGCAGAGTGCCACTGCACACACACGCACACACACACAGTTATTGGCGTGGGGGTTCGTACCATCTGTGAGGGTCTGGAAACACATTTTGTTGCTGTATTTGCCGAAACCGGCGACTGTCCGGGCTCGAACCTGCATCACATACACTGTTCCTGACCGTAGTCCATCCACACGAGCTGTGTTTGTCTGACTCCTCACCTGCGTGGAGTTCACCTCTGATAAATCCTGAAGAGACAGAAAGAAGAGTTTCACACATTACTTTAAGCAAAGGTGAATATTTATTTTCACCTTTACTTCTTTATATAATTATTGTAAGCATAAGCCACAGACTAAAGGATATCTTCAACATTTAGTAAAAGCGTGACTTTAGATCAAACACTGTGGTGACTGTACAGATATTTCTTCACACCTGGATAAAATATTACCACAGTTGTAGCCTATTACATTTCAAACCGAAATGCAATGTAGAAGTTTACAGTATATTTACTGTATGATTTGATGGTCCAAATGAAACTATAAGCAAAACAATGTTTTCCTATAAAATGTCACTGAATAAAATTACAAACTAGAATAAACACAGATTTCCCAAAATAATCCTGAAGTGCAGTAATACAGTAAATACAGTTACTGCCCTGAAACTTAAAATATAATAATTATGCTCACAGTGAGAGAGAGAGAGAGACAGACAGAGAGAGTGAGAGAGAGAGAGAGCTTAAAACAAAAGTCTTTCATTTCACCAACTTTTAATTTGATTCATAATAACACCAAACTAAATCATAATGAGTTTATTCTGTGTTTTCTTCATAATTAAGTAAAAAAGACAAAAGCGGTAGAGCAGAGAGAGAAAAAAGCTTGTCAAATGTATCGTACAAAAACAGCAGGTGAAAAACAAAATCTCCTGTATGTATTATCACACAGTCAGACAAAACAGGCAATATCCAAGCCAACCTCAACTTATCAGAGAATACATTGTAAGAGCACAGAAAGTGTTTGGAGAGAGAGAGGAAGAAGAGGAAAGCTTTCAAATACATGGAGAAACTCGCTGCAAAAGCCAGTTTCATTTTCAAGGTCTCATCAAAATGCAGAGCGGTGTTTGAGCTAAACGCATACGCTGCACTGCAAATCCCCCACTGCGACGGCCGGAGGCAAAACGTGTTTCTTAACAACAGCAACATAATAATAATAACCAGGAAAACAGTGATATTAATAATTCAGCTTACAAACGTGCGTGATTGACGTGGAAAGGGCATGCTGGTGTTGTTGTGCTTACGGTAATTTAAAGCACAAGACAGCACGTCTAAATACCTTTGATCCTTTCAACACAGCTGGTGGCAGCTCAGATCTCCAGGTTCCTGAGAAGAAATTAAAAGCATCGAAATGCCTGATGTCGCCTCTGGCCGAAAAACCAGCCTGAAGAGCATCGTAATATTAATAATGTAGATCACTGACAAACACTTGAGCTCACCGCGTGTCATTAATAAAGAAATTCAGAGACCGTCATGTGGGGCGTCAAGTGAACCGGTTTTGTGAATCACATATGATGGAGTCTGCTGTCCAGTTTTAGAACATGGAAAACAGTAACTTAAAGATCATCATGATGAATATTCTGTCATCATTCCCTAATCTCATGTCAATCCAAACCTAAATAATCTTATTTTTTTATGTAACAAAAAATAAGAAGTTCTAAAAAATGTGGGTTAAAAACGATGGTTTTCTAATAAATGAAATTTGTTGAACTCCAAAAATGACAAAAGTAATCCATATGATTTATGCGTTATGAAAACATTTTGAAGAGATACAATAGCTTTGCATGAGCACAGACCCAAATTTGCACAAGCATTTCCAGAGCGACAGATTTTTAGGTGAATTATCCCTTAAATGGGAAGAAAGTCTGACTTGATTTGTGTACCACATCACCTCTGGGCTTAATTAACCCTGAATCTTGAAATCCTGAACTTTCAATTCTCCGTAGCTGTTCCTGTGTGTTTAACAGATTACCATCTTCTGAAAACCTGTCAAAAATCAAACTGCTTGAGGACTGCAGCTGGAGTGACACAAATGAGCAAGCTTTCGAATAATAAACAAACAATATCTTCTATTCCGGAGTTTTGTTGTTCATATTAAGAGATTGTGGCCAAGCAGTAAGATTTAAATATCATTAATAAATACAAAGTGTGAGTCTGCATGTGTGCGGGTATCGCAATAATATTCTTTGCTGTTGTTGAATGACATCACTACATGTAGTATGGCAGGATGCTATTCCAAACACAGGCGCGTTTGCTTGTGTGACACTTCCTGTTGAGTTGTTTATAAATATGTCTCCACTTTTTCCTCTCAAACGCCCTCGTCTCCTCAGAGAGTGGCCTTTTCCCGCTGTCAGTCAAACTGGGATTATGGGAAGTTCCTTCCCACCTCAAGATGGTAAAGTGGGAGGGGCTTATGGCAGGCAGCCAATAGGAGCGCCTGCCAGGGCAGGCAGACAAAGCTCTCGGCAGGTCTTCTGTGCGCTGTGGGAGTGTTTTGGCAGTAGGCAGGTGTCACCCCCTCCTCCCTCTGTCCAAACCAGCAAAGCAATCTGTCCTGCAGAAGGGATGCGCCTGTCTTACACACACGTGATCACACAAACAGGAGGATGGGGCTGGTGTCAAATCAGTCCTTCTGTTAATAGACCATAAAGCACATACACACACGCTCTGTTAGTGAGCAGAACACTGTTGGTCGTGGCAAACTGCCACTTTCCCTCAGCTGGGGGACACGTCACCTCTACCTGCAGGATGGCAACACCACCTGGAAAGACCTGTGAAACTCAGACTTACCACCATGAAGAAGAAAAGCAAGAAACCATGTTGGGTGCCAGTGTTGGGGAAAATTAATTTCTGAAATAACATTACATGAAATATAGCAGTACTGCTAGTAACAGAAAATAATTAAATAATTTTTTTGTACTCTACAGAATGTAATGTTAGTTATTTTTGCCAAACCTTTGCATTAAAGAGTGTGGTTTATCAACGTCAGTTGGCTTCTCTCACTCACTCTCATACACACACACACACACACACACACACACACACTCACACACACTCACTCACACACACACACACACACACAATCACTCTCTCTCATACACACACACACACACACACACACACACACAATCACTCTCTCTCATACACACACACAAGCATGCGCACTCTCTCTTACTTACAAACAAACACGCTCCCTCTTTCTCACACACACACACACACACACACACACACACACACACACACTCACACACACACACACACATATACAGTACACACACACACAGGTGTGGTGTAACTATAATGAACTTTGGTATAGTGTAAGTATTACTTTACTATTAATATTTCATTACAGTAATCTGTTATTGTCGTGTGTTGTATTTGTAATGTGTTGCTGTCAGTGGTGCTGTGTGTGCTGAGTTATGGGTCACACTTTGTACGCACTGCAGCACACACAGATCACTGCATTCAGAACTCCAGATTGAATTCATTCAACTGAAACAAAACCTTGTATTGGCCTTGTGAAACTTTCATATCTTTTTAATAACTGCAATGTTTTGGTACTGAATGCTGGATTTCACGTCCTGTACACTTCCTGCATAATTCTGAGAGCTGTGGAGAAATATTTCACTATAAAGTCAGAAATGAATGAAGAAGAACATTCTTGTAATTTCTCACACCTGTGCAAGCAAACAGAACTTCACAAATCACCAAAATTAAATTTCATTAAAGAGATATTCTAATCTATAAACTGACATGATGATACAAAGTGTTATTTAAATCTTTGATCATCCGCAGAGAGCCAGCCATCGTGTGATGTTTATCTGCTCCTCTAAAGGAAAGAGATAGATGTGGTTTACAGTATGTGAGCGGCCTTCTGTATTATTGATAACATAAGTGCTGTACTCTCTGCAGAGAGACACGAGTGTAAAGCTGTGAGCTAACACTCTCTCTGCGGCTCACAAATTGAGATACATGAGATGATTTCTGCAAAAGCAAAGTCAACCATGAGCCAAAAGTGAGCAAAAGAACAGCCAAGCACAAAAAATACTACAGGGAGAAAAAAGATATTTTGTGAAGCAGTGAGTGAAGACAACAAACCTAAATGACTCCAGATTTAAATGAACAAATGTGTTGGTGTGACAAAACAAGATTGCTACTGCTATAATTAATAAATCATTACTTAATGCAAAAAAATCTGTCATTTATTTACATTCACGCATTTTGCAGATGCTTTTATTCAGTGCATTCAAGCTATACATTTGATCAGTATGTGTTCCCTGGGAATTGAACCAGCAACCTTTCTGTTGCTAGCGCAATGCTCAACTTATTAAGCTACAGGAACACTTTAATAATTTTTAGGTGACTATACTAGATTAAATTTTAGACTTAAATATTACATTATAAATAAAATTAATTTAACAAAATTAAATCGCTCGCATTATAATTGTTGCTTGACCTTAAAAAACTAAAGTGCTCTCATAATAACAATTACATTTTTTGCTAATGTGACAAAGCTAGATACAATTGTAGCAATTCAGTTTTGTCACCTGCTTTTACACTGTGTCTACACTGCAAGAAAACAATGTAATGCGACAAACCTGGATTAATCCCAATGTAATCAATAAAGCTGTTCATACTGCAACATGACAAAAGCAATCTAGTTTTGCAGCGTCACGTCATGCTGCTTACGTGTGGACAGTGTGTGGATCCAATGAAGAGAGAGAGAGAGAGAGACAGCAAGAGACAGAGAGAGAACAAAAAACACACAGAGAGAGAGAGAGAGAGAGAGAGAAAGAGACAGAGAGAGAGAAAGAGACAGAGAGAGAGAGAGAGAACAAGAAACACACACAGAGAGAGAGAGAGTGAGAGAGAGAGAGACAGACAGACAGACAGACAGAGAGGAGATCTGGAAACCTGCAGCAGACTCTGGAGACTTGTGGAGCGCTGTAGGCAGAGATCAAACAGTGTACGTGGGCTTTTATGGATGATGATTTTGCTGTGCGTGGGCTTGTTATTATGGAGCGTTCTATTAGAGAAATGTAATATTGTAGTATTGTTTATGAAGACTAATGTTGGCATGGTAGCTGAGAGACATTCTGAATGAAGCGTAATGTATTTTTAAAGACGGCAAATGAGATGGCTCATAATCCTGTACCTCTGAGCTGAAATCAACACACACACGTGAGTACCTGAAAGAAAAAACACACATGCATACACATAAATATGCATGCACATACATGTGCGCACACACACAGGTGCAGCTTCTTATTGCAGTTAATGGAGACTCTGACCTTTCAAATGCGAGTTATCATCTGTGTCATAAAGCTTAGAGAAACACAGATCAGAGAGGGGGGGGTTAAAATCAAAGACTTATTAGGAATTATTAAAGAATAATTTTCTGAGTAAATAACCCATAAAGACATTCTTAAATAATCTATAAAGGATCAGATTTACAAACCAGCAACAGAAACTGCACGGGGTAAAATATGACCCTGAGTTTTCAGCTGCTATAAGTCTGGGTAAGTTTTAAATGCAAACAGATGTGTCACTGGGGTACCTGATCTCAAAGCATAAGTGCATAAGAAAGCATCACAGTTTCCTGTTTCCTGCGTTACGTTGCATTCCTTAAACTCCATTTTGCATTGACCCCTCTTTAACACAGTAGTGTGTTTTTATATAATAAAAACTTTAAGATCACATGAATTTTCTTGATAGAAAAATTGTTAAACACCTGGTAACAGGTGCAAGCAGATATAAAGAATGTTTTACACAAGTGTAACATTCTCATGACAATAAATTAGTTAAACTATTTCTTTTCTGAAGCAGTGTGATTCATTTCAGACCTCACAGACTCTATTTTACAAGGAACACAACTGCATTTATAAGTGATCAGGAAGTGGTAGAAGGACCTCTGTGGATCTCCATTAGGCTCCATGATTGAGGTTAGAAAACTCATGAACCCCTGTCCCAGAAAACTAGCACTGGGTCCAGCCAGTTTTCTCACTGAGTAAGGCTGATCTTAGACGGTGGAAGTGAAGATGCTCTGTATCCTTTTGCGTTGTTGGAAGTGACAGCTGCTGCTGATAACTGACAGCGGTGTTGTGGCAGCCTGCAGCTCTTTTGCAGGAAGTTGGACGAAGTTCTATGCAGTGAAAAAGTCTCGAGGGATGTGAGTGAAAATAGACAGGAAAGGTTATAGGGGAGAGCATGCCTGCTTATGACAACTTGTGAAGTTACTTGCAACAGAACAAGTCCTCTATCTTAACATTAGCTAACGTGGCTCACAGCGATGTTCATTCTTGTGTGTTAGAGATCCCAAGTTTGAAATTTTTCCCACTGACAAGTTTAAAATATACATTTAAATTTCATCTGTTTGTCAGTGAATGTGTATCAGGAACTGGCATGTGCATTTAATATGATTTCAATGAAATGAAAAGTGTTTGATGAGAGTAACAGAGCATTCTGAACACTCCACTGTTTTATGATTGGTCTCTCACTGACTAAAGTGAAGACAGTTCACCAAAAACTGAAAATCTGTCATTATTTACTCACCCTTGTCCTGTTTCCACACAAGTCTGGAACAAGGGGAAGATGAGTAAATGATAACCTAACATACATTAATGCATGGACTAACCTGTTACTGTAACAAACTTGAGTCAAATAATCAAAGATAATCTTACTGCAGTCAATGTTTACAGCTAATGTAAAGACGACCAACATTATCACAGATTATGAGGTCTGAGATGAACGATGGGAAGGAAGCTCCTCTAGATGAGGTCCAGCAACACCAAAACTTTAGCAACTCAAACACGTTCTGTAGCTCATATGGACATGAGAAGAAATCAAATGTCCATTTAACCTGAAACTTACAAACACTGAACATCTGTTTGTAGAATCCATATAACAAAAGACACCAGCCAAATGTCCTCTAAACCAGAGACACAAGCCAAAAGTCCTATAAAACACCCCGTCTCGCTAATTTACAGTCCCTGTACATATATAATATTACATGGATTTGTGAAGTCTATACTAAGTCACGCATGCTCTCATTGGCCTCGCGGCTGCTATAACATGAGTCCTGGCGTCTTTTCAGTGCGGTTAAAGATAATCACATGCAGCTGTGAAACTCGACTGCGCGTGATGCAGACTGACTGGCTGGACCTTTAATCAGAGCTCAAACTTACAGTCTTACCCACAATTCCCTTCTGCGGCGTGTACGCGCTGCTCTGCATTTTTATATACATGCTGATTTAGCTACAGAATTTGGTTTTAAGACTTAAAAAATGAACTCGGGCTTTAGCTAGTAATATATTCATATGTGTGATTCTTCTGAACAGGGTTCTCTTATTTATTATTCATAACCTGACGGGTGGTCACAGTCCTTGGGTTTATACAAAAAAATACAGCAAGCAGTTTCAATGTTTCATTTGAGTTAACTTTAACTGAAGTTTAACATGTAATTTCATATGGTTTTCCCTTTATTTGTGACTGGTTGGCTAAGCTGAGGAGTGGCCATTCCAAAACAACCTTATAAACGTAACAAACTCTTAAAAAAAAAGTATTTTTCCTGCCTTTACATCCTCTTAATCAGAAGCATGTAAACAACCTTTTAAAAACCTGTTACAAAAACAATACTGCAAATAAATTAGTAAAACATGAGCAATATGTTAATTACGAGCTGTCAAAAAGCAGATGAGGTTGAAGAACCACAAACAAGCACCAAAATGTGCTTTCCACATCACTCATGTTTTCATGGCCAAAGAAAGACACATTAATAATATTTTCTGTGTGATTCTGAAGTAGCTCTCCTCTTATTCTCGCTTCCGTTTTATAAATCAGCATATGATTACAAGACATGCATATTTATAAGAAAATAAGTGCTGCACTTGTTCTGTTTGCATTTGAGTAAACTATTGTTGAGAGCGGGAGAATTATTCCGGATATAGATATTATTATCCCAGAGCTTTTGATTAAACTCATTTTCATAATGCAGCTTGTTTGTCTTGCCAAACATCATTTCAAAAACACAACAGTCAAAGATTTGTCCCCAATATGCAGAAATATGTGAAAACGTTCACTGCGCGATATAGAGACAACAGCGATGCAAATTTAGGTTTCTGCTGATCGGTGCTGATGTAACATTTTATGAAGTTCAACTTTAAAAACAACACTTCAGAACCTCACAATGCAAGAGATCCATCGCTGCATTTAAGATAAGCAATAACCTCCATGTTTCATAAAACAACTGTTTACGTATGACAGTGATGTGTGGAATATTGCTACACTCATAATCTACAGACAGCCTCAAAAATACCAATCAGTGTGTAAATGTATGGACAGATGGAAAACACACTGAGTGTGTGAGTGTTTCACCAGCTGGGCGGCAAATGAGGGCAACATTTCAAAGAAACATCAGACGGGTAATATAGACATAACTGCTTCTGAGAGTGTGTATATGTGAGTCATTTTGTATGTCCATCATGTTCTGTTATTGAGTGGTAATGCCTCTGAAAGAGGTGAGGGCTGCAGCGAGTGTGTGTGTGCGAGTTTGTGTGTGTAGGGGACGCTCTGGAATCATTAGGCGTAATTGGTGTGAGAGGGTCTGTGTTTCAGTGAAATAACTGAACCTCGCCACCCGCCTGTCAATGCGGTCTCCTAGCAACCTGCTGTACCTCACTTCCTCACTATGACATCACAACGGGGTTCTGAGGCATGTTTCTGGATTCCCTTTTTCTCCTCTCCTAATATCAGACTATTTTTCAAGGAGGCTGCTGGGCTGGATAATATAAAAATCCTGAAAGTAACAAAAGTTTAAGGCAGGTCTCGACACAGATGCAGGAAACCATATTTTTAATGTTGGCTCAGTTTAAGCTTTGACACTACTCATATTTTGGCAGGTTAAGCCTTTTTATCTTTCTCATCACTTTGTGATGTCTGACTAATGCACAGAAACAGGAAGAATTTGTGTAAAACATTCACAAGTCATAAAATCACTCTAGTGTAAAGTGTCACAGCTCATAAAATCATTCTTGTGCAGATGAATAAGTACAGTGAACCTGGCCATGCTTGTGTTTTATGAATGAGGCCCAATGAACAAATCATTCCTCTGAGTGGGTCTTATTAAATGACTCTTTTAAACTGGTTTGAATCAGTCAGATTTTTCACTTAGTAGGACATTTGTGGATCAACATTCCTATCAACCAATCAGATTATAGGGGTGGACCTTGAACAATCTTATCCACCTAACATTCTTCTAGGAGGCACTAGGTTTGTTTGACAGGAATCTTGTTTGAGAACCACCGAAGTTTCCTCTTTGGTAAAACCAAGGTCAGCATTTCATTTCAATTCTGGAATGAAGCTGCCGGTCAAATTGCTTTTTCATCAGGTCTGACCTACATGCAGTCCTGCATTATGGACTTCTCTAGTAAAAGCATTAAAAACGAACATGACACATGAACAAAAGAACATCCATAAACCTCTCGCTAGAATTCAGACAAAGCAGCGGAGAGAAAAATGAATTCAATAATGCCGAAACGTCAGAAAGGCAGCAGATACACAGACGTCTTACTTTCTCATAGTAGCGCAGCTCGTAATCCAGGATGATTCCGTTGGGCTGCTCAGGTTGTGGCCATGACAACGTGATGCTTTTCATCGTTGAGCTGACCTGATGCATTATGGGAACAATGGATGGTGCTGAAAGAGAGATAGCAGAGAAAACAGAGTGAAAAAAATCATTCCAAACTGGCATCTGCTACATGTAGTTAGCTAGTGAATTGATCCGCCTCAGAAACGAAGTGCACACACACACACACACACACACACACACACACACACACACACACACACACACACTCAGAGTATGATAAGAGAGTCAGACTGGAGGGTGATTGGAGCTGATTAACAGCTTCACATGAAAGTGCCCTTTGCAAAGGGAATCCATTTCTCAATTCAAGCTCTCTGATTGGCTACAGAGATTCTTACCTGCCCATCCTTAAGGTAGATACACCTGACTGAACATGCACAAGGTCTAAATTAACCCACGAGCACTTCATTTCTCTCTCTCTCTCTCTCTCTCAGTTGTGTTAGCATCATAAAAGTCTGCAGCAGGTTTTTACATCTGAAAACACTCACTCTTATTTACAATTTTGATGATCATTTTACACACACTCTCTCAAATGATGAATCTTTTGAGATATACAAACACACTATAACTTTCAGAACGCATCCCTTAACGAAGAGTAAACGTGTGATATGATAAAGACCCTTGAACACACACACACATTAATCAAATAACAATTATCTTTCTATTGTCCAAACTTCCATGTGATGCTTTTAAAATGGTGACTCAAGTAAAGTGCCACCTTGTCTGAACCACGTCCTCTCTCTAAGTCTCTTTCTCTCATGTTCTGTTGCCTGTCTTTGCTCTACATTAGCAATTACTGATAGTGTGCAAACTCACACATGCTCACAAATACACACACAGCTGAGGAGATGCTGAGAGTTGAAATTGCTTTCCTGCAGTTTTTCTATCCTCATGTAGAGAAAGGATCCACCTTCTACACAGCGCATCTCTCTCTCTCTCTCTCTCTCTCTAACACACACCCATCAAGCTCGAGCAGTTATTTACTATTCCACACATTGTGTAGCAAAACTGAGATTACCACCCTCACAGTGTGTGTGTGTGGGAGAACTTTGTGATCAATTTTTAATTTTCTTATCTAAAGCACAGCAGAAGCTCCAATCCCCTTCCTTATAAACCCCACAGCACACACACACACAGACACACACAGACACAGACACACACACACACACACACACACACACACACACACAGACAGACACACACTGCTGCCCTTTAGCTTTTTCTGCAATGTTTCCCATGAACATCTATTGTCAGAGTTTAGCAAAACCTTTCAAGCCAGCTTAGATGTGGCAGTATCAAAAGGTTGCGTAAAATAAATACATTTTAAATAAATAATATTTAGAAGATAAAGTATCAAATACTTAATCTATTAAACATTTTAATAACATAGAAATATAAATATTAATAACTACTATAAATAGTGTAATATAATAAAATGAACAGAGTGGTTGTATTTTAAATGATGGAACCTGATCAGGATCAGCTAGACTCAAAATCATTCTGTTGTCACTGCATGATGGTCTGTGTTTATACATTCAGTTATTCACAGCTCAGCACTTGAATATTTATTAACCGCTCCGGCTGGATGACTGTGTGTATTGTGTGCCTGCAGAGGTTCTCCAGCATTCTCCTCCATCCAGCTGGCAGAAATCTTCAACACTGACAAAGATTTGTGTCTCCTCTGCTCTCAACACCCTTCAAACTCATCTCCACCATCCTCACGTCCTTCTCTTCCTCACTTACACTCTTCCTCACATCTCTCTGCCCCTGGCCCTCAACATTAATCATAGTCACACTTCCTGCCAAACTCACCAAAGACAGAAGCAGATGAAGACAAAGGAAGAAAAACAGAAAGACGCCACCAATGAATTCTAAACCACAGTTTCTTGACCTGGCATCACTCGTACAGGAGAATCTGAGGTAGTATCTGCTCTCTCACTGAAGGATTGTGGGATACCTCAGGGTTCAGTTCATCATTTTGAAACAGCTGCATTTGTTTCTAGAATGTTCAGAATAATGTTTTATTACTTATGGAAACGTTAGGGAAACATTGTTGCAACTAAAATTGTTAGCTGGGTGGGTTAGGGTAACAAACTATGGGTATCATTTGAACTTTCAAATGTGCTACGATTGGGGTCGCACTAGCCCTCTTGTCATCAAGCATACTACTGTACATAGTACACACTTCACACATACAAAACACATGGCCTGCACATACACAGCCCGAGAGAGAGAAAGGCAGAGAGAGAGAGAGAGAGAGAGAGAGAGAGAGAGAGAGAGAGATATACAGCCTGAGAGAGAGTCTAGAAGAGATTAATAGTGTGTGACTGTTATCCAGACACTGATAGTATGTAGTAGAGCCATAAAACCTGTCTGAGTGACAGCTGAATACATCTCACCCTGTGCCTGAACTCTTGTCACTAAAAAAACCCTCAATCCTTCTCCATATCACTCTCTCTCTCTCTGCTGAGCACACTCGTTATTTTCTGCATTCTGTCTCCTTCAGACCCTCTTGCCCTCTGCCAGAGCAATATCATATTTCAGAAACACAAATCTAATCAGGTCTAATATTAAGCAAAACCGAAGTGTCAGCAGTTCTTTCTTTTTAAGTGAATATGTTTACAGCGGTTAGTTGATATGAATCCAATATAAAGACTGTTGGTTCTGTTTGTAGTCGTGCTAGAGCTGCTATTGAATATAGTGTGTCTTACAGCAATTACAGAACAGAGCAGCTTCCCAAATTCACTTACACTGCGCTTGATTGGGAAGAGTATTGATCTGAGACGCTGTGATTCTGTCGTTTTCATATGGATGGATTCGGCGCTTTTCCTCCAGCTGGTTTATGTTCTGCTCTTCCTCTGGGGCTCATTGTTTGCTGGTAATTGGTTTTGTAACCACTGGTCTATCTGTTTGGTCTCAGTGGGGTGATTGTGGTTCGCGTTATGAACGAGAGAGTGAAGGTTAGAAATAGAGAGAGACGCAGAGGAAAGAGAAAGTGCTCTTAAAACAATAATGTACAGCTGTGGTACTGTATTACAGTCATGGTATCTAACGGCAATACCGCGGTATTCTCATATAAGCCACAGTACTGGATGATTTCTGTATTTATGATAATTCCATGGTACCTCAAAGAAGAAGCTGCCACAGTACAGTACATGCCCCAAAATTCAGGATATTATCATGGTATTGAAAAAATAAAACCATGATACTTTATCATTATACTTGAGTGAATGTAAGGACAATTCAGATATTGGTGCCTATATCACACACACACACAGTGCTTGTTTTTGGGTTCGATTCTCATTAAACATGTTCTGATAAAATACCTCATATTAACTCTAAGCTGCTTTGGATGTCTGCCAAATGTGTAAAATCATTATTATGAATATTACCTATTCTGTTTATTAAAACAATTTAGACAACTTTGCACTATAATAGTGCTGGTATGCAACTGTTAGCAGTCAACACCAGCCTGAAATGTGACGCAGCTTATGTTCCACTGGCTGATGTTTTGAAATGGTCATTTAAGTTGATCCAGGCTGTTTTCTACAGCAGGTGCAGTATTACGTCTTTCAATATTGCTGTATGCCAATACTCCCTTCCCATAATCCCCCACACAACAACAACTGAAGCCCTGCAGGTGAGGCGAGGGCAGAAAGTTGAAGATAAATAAATAAAATAAAGCAGAAGAACGGAAACATTGCCAATAGACTTTGGTTTCCTCCTCTGAGCATCACGGGGACAAAATACAGCAGTTTAAAAACATATCTGAAATAAAATTGCTTAAAATGTTGGCGAGGAGAATCGGCCGCTGACAGTCCTGTTTTCTAACAGTGAAAATAACATTATTTAACAAAAAAAACAGTTATAGACGAGCAAATAGGCAACTTTAAGTCTCCAAATGGATAGTTTTTCAAAACACTCCCACAGTCCAGTGAGAGGACACAGAGAACATTAACCGTTAAAGTCGCCTCAGAGTCATGCAAAATGAGTAACTAGTGTTTACTTAATGGTGTTCAAGCCACTTGTTTTAACAGTACAGTAAAACTAACAGTAAAACATTAGAAAAGCTCATTTTACCTACTTATTGACTCACAAACATGGTTTTCTCTACAAATAATTACAAATAACCAATACATAATTAAGATTAAGCAAACAACTACTGAAATCTCAGCTGTGTAATTTCATCAATAGCTTTCCACATAAATGACAACAGTAGCATTACATTAGTTCAGTGCCACATCTGAGCTACTTCACAGCTCTGAAGTACATTACCAATTATTTCTAATTGACACTGACCTCAGATAAACCCAAACATGTAATATTAAGAAGAATGGAAAGACTGGCAGATATGACAGCATCCAGACGGCTGAAGACTTTAAGCTGAGGTATGTCACTTTTCAGTAGTAAAACACTTTCTCTCACAGATTAATATTCAGAGACAAATATACGTGAGCGTTCGTCTGAAAACAACTTGCCGTCTTGTTCTTCACTCTGATGGTAGAAATGCAGTCGCCATGTTTTTGTGTTGCATGTATGCTTTTGAAAAGCTGGCGAATAACAACCTATAGACTATATAATGTGAGGTAAATACACCCTACCGCATCAGGAAAGGTCAGTTCCAACTCCCACTCTGCTCGCCCTGCCGAATGCGCCCAGACCGAGAGCAGCGGCTGCAGCTCGTAAATGCCAAACACTCGCTGGGTGCTTTTAGCTCCAAACCAGTGAACCCGTCGAGAAACAGAGGCGCCTCCGGGGGCATGACAAGCAAGAACAGAGTCCTGTTATGCTGAAAATAACTACACTAGCTGTCACAACACAGTGACATTTCTCATTTTTCATCTCAATTACTCGCTGGTTAAAAATTGCCCTGATATTTGGTGATATAAACGAGCTGTTTTTGACCTTAATCTAGCTTCAAATTTACAAAAAAGATCAGAAATGAAAGCCAAAACGTGAAACGTATTTAGTTTTCATCTTCACCAACATGCAGAGTCAACTACAGATAAAGCATTTGTTGACTGTTTTCCCCAAAAAGAGTCTGCAAAAAACTCAACTCAACACTTCACTGTTGGACCAACTCATGTCCAGCCAACAGAGGAAAGAGAGTTCATCTTATACCCTTTCTGATCATGAAACACAACCAAGATCACAAAGTTCTCATCTCGTTATAAACTTCAGCTGTGTGTACGTATAGGTACGCTTCCGTCTGACTCTGAAAAACCATCACCTGGCCCTTCAAGAATGAAATTAAATACTTATTAGGTTTCAATTAATTAGGCGTGTTTGAAATACCTGCTGTGTCCTCGACACTCCAGGCCTGTGAGTTCTACATCTGCCTTCTTACATTCTCCAACTCTTTCTACCCCGGTGGGCCTTTCTATCAGGTACTAGAGCAGCACAATTACAGCTTGCCTCAGAGACCCCTTCACACGGGAGAGCCCATTAACAGCAAAAGACTCATTACCGTTTCCAAAACGATAACAGTGGTGACGAGAGCACCTCTTAAACATCTATCCATCAAGAGAACCGTTTAACCGTCACCCTACACACCCAACGGCGGCCATTAGAGCTGCCTGTTAATAAGCTGTATTTACATCATCTGTTCTGCTAAACTCACGAGAAGGGGCAAAGAAATCAGTCAGCTAATAAAGAATGTTCTCTCAAAGTTCTCAAAAAACGTTCTTGTAGTGATATTGGTAGATTTTTAACATCATAACAAGCATTATTCTTAAGTAGTTAGTGGAATGTTTTAAAAAGTTACAGAATTTTACAAAGTAACAATCTTATAACCAACATTATAATGACGTATTAACAAAGTGAATACGTCATTTAACAATTTTTAAAGTATTTTTTTAAGTATATTTATTTTCTAAGTTTTTAAAGTAAACGTTAGGGAAACATTCTTACAACCTAAAACTGTTAATCGCTGGTGGATTGGTGAGGAGACGGCAGGTGTCTGATTCTGCATCATGATGTGTTTGTTTGAGATTAGAAGATCGGTACAGAACCGCCCTCTGTCTCTCACTCACTTCAGCTGGAAAAAGCATCGCACTTGGAGCACCAATTATGCCAATTAACTCCAATTAAACTGGATCAAAACAAGCAAACTAACAGGTTATGAAGACAGGACTAATCACAGTTTAAGAGGAAGTGGGGATCAGAAAACAACACAACAGTGAGAGAGAAAAGACAGAACCTCATCAAACGGCACTTCAAACGACAAAAGCCCTTTAAAAAGAATCTTTCTGTTCCACCAGAATGTTGATAATGATATTTCAGATTACATTTATGCAGTTTGCAGGTGCTTTTATGCTTGAAACAAAAAACTAGTCATTAATGAAGCAAACAAACATGTTTTTCTTTTGAATTAAGTTGAATTAAACTCAACCTGAACACAACTGCTGAATTCTAGATTTCTCTAAAAACAAGACTTGATATGTCATTTTGCCTCTCAGGTAAGGTTGTTATTTTTTCTGGAAAACAAACAAAAATGCTTGAAAATTATTTTTGCCGTGTTCAAAGTACAAGTTATCAGTACGCATGTGCTGATGGTATGTGTGTTCTTGAATCAAACTCATGACCTTGGCATTTTATTGCCTGCTCAGTCAGGTTAGCTACAGAAACTCCACAGTTTTGCAATTTCAAAAGAGAGAGAAGAGAGAGAGAGAGAGAGAGAGAGAGTCCACAATACCCTGGCAACCACATAACAATATGCTACAAACATTCAAAACACCTTAGAAACTGTATAGCAACACCGAGTATTATTATGGCAAGTTTTGCATTAGCAAAAAACACATTTTCTAGAGTAAAGCCACAGGTTACAGGTTTGAGTCTCAGAGAACACACACACACACACACACACACACACACAGATAAAATGTTTTCTGAACACTACCAAAAATCATTTTATATATAAATGTGTGTGCGTGTGTGTGTGTGCGTGTGTACACTGCAAAGGCTTCTATAAAATCCAATACTATAAAACCCGTTATTTCCAGTCTGAAGCTCAGATTTCTGTCTTTGCTCCAAAATGAAAGACCAAAAGTCAGTTTCAAATCTAAAATGAAGCTTCTAATCTACTGAGACCAGCAAACTACAATGTTTTCCAGAGAAATGCATGTTAAGATATAGCTTCTGGCAGGTTGTGTTGTGTTTGGCTGTCGTGGCTGTCGTTGTCTCTCACAGTGTTCAAACATCTAAACAAACCAAAGTATGAGCCATGTTCTCTATTTGCCCAACAGACGAAGAAACACTTTTGTCTACACAAGTTAAAAGAGTATTTCTAGAAATCTGTCTTAAGAAGCTAACCAATCAGACTTATAACTTATTTCCAAGAAGCTGATAAAACATGGAACAAAAATCATATCTAGGGACAAGAAGCTTGAAATGACAGGGAGCTTGAAATGGCTTGTGTCAGTAAGCAACCATTCAGAGCACCCTAGCAACACCATAGCAACACCCCACAACACTCTAGCTCACAGGCAGACGGCACATAAACCTAGTTACATTGTCTCCTGTGTGACTTCAAATAAACGACAAACAAACAAACAAAACTAAGTCGATCCTCATGGCCGGGACTGAACCACATTCAGAGGCTGAAACTCTCCCCCGCACACTAAATTATCCACCAGCGTTTGCTTTGATCCGAAAGGGGTTGCGGTAAAAACAGCGTCACAGTTTTGGGTGTCCTCATTTTTAGGGCTCAATGTATTAAGAAACAGTGACAGAATCAAGGCTGTTTTTCACACCAGCCCTGCTGCTAAAGATGAAAGAGTCAAAGCAGACGAACGCATCCCAGTGAGATCGACACAAACTTTTAACATCCCGACCGCTGTGATGTTTCTCTTACACTCTTCAGTGTGAGCAGTAAATTGAGATGACAGAAGGAGAGAGAGATGTGGGTACAGATGGAGAGAGTTGGGCGAGCTGCAGAAATGAGAATGTAGCTCTCAAGGAAACAGTGAGGACGCGTATCTTTTAGCGCAGGTCAAATTAGGTGATGTTTTCAATTTTGACTTCCTGCACAGTCCAGCGAGCAGATCTGAATGCTGAAACTAAATACCCTGCTCTTCATATCCTTCCATCAGACTACTGAGGCCAAGCAACCATTCCTTTTTAACATGAATGGACCTGAGAAACTAGCACGGTGAAAGAAATAAAAATAGCTGCAGTGGTCTGAAATTTGAAAAATAACTGGTCGAGTTGTACAAGAACATTTGACAAAACAGCTTTTACTTTAGAGAAGAAATATTGGCTTTAGAAATGGTGGCTAAAATGCTGCTTTTTTACAACAGTCACAACAAACATTTGAATTTAGAAGGTGATTAAAAACACCTTGCCAAGTTTTTTCAGCTGGTGATTAGCTTAACAACCAGTTACAACAACTGAAATTACAAAAAACCAATTAAAAACCTATTGCTACTTTTATACTGATTTTTGCTGGTGATCTATCATGCACACACACTACTGAAGTAGTTCTACCTGCAGCAATAACCACCTGAACAGACTATACCAGCAACAGACCAGCACTAACGAATTGATCTCGGCTGTTTTTTGTTTAGTTATCTTGTTTGTGAGGTTCTTCAGTTGTCATGGCCTGTATTGACTTCATGAACTTCTTTAATCCAGAATAATCTTGTGTGACATCATAAAAGCGTGATGTCTCACCAGCCTGGTTGGTGGTGATGTCTATGGAGACGTGCTGAGCAGGGTACGGGCTTTTGTTGGTGACCCCATTCACAGCCTGGATCTCAAAGGTGTAGAGCGTGTGGGCCAGAAGGTTACTGATGAAGACTCGGGTTTCTGTGAGCCCCAGCTGCCGCGGCACGAAATCCACGTTATCGTCGCAGTGAGAGCACGAGCGGAGGTCTGCTTGGCATTTCTTACATACAATATTGTACTCGACGTCATCACGGCCGCCCGTCTCACGCGGGGAGTGCCACTCCAGGGTTACGGAGGTCTCGTTTACGATGGAGATGACGTTCCGTGGCCCAGATGGAACACCTAAAAAGTTGAGAGAAGAAAATCAGACGGTGTTAATGGAGGGGCGTTGATGCCAAAATCCAGAAACAAGGAAGAACGTGTTATTTTTGCACTAAGAGAGATGACAGTAACATCTGTGCTCGTCTCGGCTCTTAAAATTACAGTGTTGTAATTACAACCCTGTGATTCTATTTTATTCAATTATACTAGTTTCTACAATTGAATAATAGAAAATTACACATTTTAGCTTCATTTGCTGAAGTGAGAAACTAACGCCTTCAAAAGGAGAGATAATTACAGTGATACACTTACAACAATAGAATACAACATGAGAAAACCTGTATCTGGATGAAAGCACTTCTTCTTTATGGATATGAATGGAAATCATCTGAGCGTTTTCTATCACTATCTTACTCTAAATTCATCGCTCAGCTTTTCATGTCTGTTTCTCATTTAGAGCTGAATTAACCGCAGCGCGTGCTGGACATTTGTAGATGTATTAATACTTCAGCAAGGATCTGATTTGTATAAAGAATTAAAAGAATAATCCAATTAAATCATCCAAAACTGCCTCATTTACAACATCAAATATTAAATGTCAATAAAATGCTTTAGTATACTAATTAAATGTTCGCATTACAAGAGCTAAAATTCTGATACATTTTATATCATTAAGTGTTTACACAGTTTTTTTTTACTGTTTTACAGGTGTCACACCTATATTTAGCATATTTTTAAATTGCTAACAAGTGGCCAATAGACTAAAATAAATTGTGACATCATAAAGTATTAACCAAAGAAAATAAAGAATCAACAAAAAAATGCAACAGTTAATCTGTAACTTTTGCCTCTATTGCCATCTCTGTTTGAAACATAAAATTGCAGGTTACTTTACGTACTTTTCATTATGTTTGTTGAAGTAAAAATTTAAATTTTCTTGGAAATCGGACCAAACAGCTCAAATTATAAATCATTATTTTACAAACTTGTGAAGGTAAGGAGAGAGTTTTAAACACTGATCTGTCATGTACTTAATCAGTAACTGTTTTTTGTTTAGTTACGGATTGAAGCTTCATCCCAATGATCTGATCTGTCATCTGAATGTGTATAATTTTTTTTATATCAGCATCAATGAAGCTGTGAATGAAGCTGTGTTGTGTTATGGTCTCACACTGATGTGTCACTGTTTATGATGACCACGCAGAGTAACAGGCCCCAAGCACCTGGACATCAGCTCGCTACTCAACACTGAGTCGGAATAAAGGATAACAACACGCTTTTAATAATGACTCTTTATCAGAACCTCCTGTATTCATCCCAACTCCAATGCAGCTGCAGGGAAAAGCCATATTATGTTTCTGATAACACAAATACTTCCCCTCAGAACATCCGGCCAGGAACTGAGCATTTACAGATGGTCCAGAGGGTGTGATGTTACTTAAAACCATATCAGAACCAGAGCAGAGCCGGAAGAAAGTTCTGGAATGAATGTTCATAGGCGTCAATGTCTGAAATTTATAAAAAAAAAAGCCACTTCCATAGAAACATCTGAGTGAGTTCTCCTTGAAACATCAAACCTGTGGAGGTGAGTTGGGAGTTGTGGTGAGCACACATTCCAGCAGCTGAAGTAAGAGCTGAAAGATTTCACTCAGACTGGAACACAATGAGCTATTGTGCAGGAAAAGCCTCATGGGACTGATCAGGAGGTACCGGGACCCTAAATAGGGAACACCGATGACAGAAGTAACCTCGGATTCTGGTGACTGCACTGATTACACATCCCATGTGGGGAGAGACTTCACAGACGGACAAATGGAATTTATGTATGTATGTATATTATAAATTCAAAATATAGATTTTTTTAAAAACTAATTTATAAAAATGTTTAATTTTTAATAACTATATACCAACATTCTCTATTTAGTACTCAGGTGTTTTTTAATACTAAGTAATGAGAAGCTTAATAAAGCCGTGGACATTTGTGTTCTGTTAGCAGGAGTAATTCGTTCAGACACTGTGCTGGTCACAGTCCAAACAGCAAACCTTTGCTTACAGCACAGTTAACAGCTAAAGCACAGTTTGATGAGATGCTACGACAGCAAAGATGTCTTCCTCACTACAGCTCTCAGAGTTAAAGCAAGAGGGGATAGAAGAAAGCCGAGAGTGAGAGAAGAAACATATCTGGAACTAGGCCAGAAGAAGAAAGTGTGTGTGTGATAGAGAGAACAGAATGAGGCCATGAGATGCAGCCAGTTCTAACACAATTAGCCGGTTCCCAAAGGAAACCACGGCACAGTAAGAGCAAGTTCATTCCACACAGGCAAACATCACCATAACTGACAGCTTTATAAAGAACTGCACTGACATGCATTCCTCTGTATGCATATATGCATGCGTGAATGTTCAGGGAATAAACAACAGTGCACCTGAACAGCAGCAAACTTTCCCTGAGCCCTGGAAAACTGAAAAAAAAAACAGTGCCCCCTGCAGGCCGGGAGAAAATCTAGTTGCATTCTCAAATAGCACACTCATTGACTGCCTGATGAATACTCAATTAAAAAAATAAAATAATAATAATCATAAAGCACTGTGACTGGTCACTAAAAGCCACAAACACTGAGAAACTGTGACAGACTCATTTTAAAATGGAAGATCTGAATGATAAGGAATCGACTGACTTTGTCTCTCTGTCTCAGACACCTTTGCAAGAGGTCAGCCAGACTTCTGCCTAAACTGTCCTGTCTGATCTATGAGAATGAATTATTTAAAATAAAAAACAGTCATAATATTATTGCGTTGATTGTCTCCATTCTTTATTCACCTTAACTCGTAAAGCTTTGATCCGTCACATTTGCCTGTCATATCACCATCTCAAAGTTTGAGTTCTACAGACAAGCTACAAACGCTTCACCATCTTCAGCACTCATGCATGCGATTTAGCTGTCATCATCTGTCTGTTTATGAATGTGACAACCACACAAACAAATGAAGTCAAAGTGACATTTCCCATGAAACTGGACCAGACAGCTCAAATGATAAATTATTATAAACTTGCCATGGCGATTAAGAGTAAGGTAAGGGGACTAAGTTACGTAAGGTAATTTTTGTTTATTTTTAACCAATTAAAGTTATGGATTGCAGTTTTAAACATCACTTAATATAAACACCACAACACCAAACACGTTGCAAAAATAAACTTGTGACTTACTGCAGCTTCCCATTACAAACTATTAAGACATGCAATAACAAAATGAAAAGTTTGATGTACTATTGAAACATTTAATACTTTCTTCCAAGTGAAGAACAGCCCATTCCATACTACATACTTCCATACTCATCTAGCAGTATTGCACAACTGCCCAGGTAAATGTGTTATCATAGAAACTTGAAGATCTGCCGCTCTGTGTATGTGCATGAAGTTTGTACTGCTGCAGAAGAGAGCGTGTGTGTGTGTACACAGGCTTAAGCTAAGAGCAGAATCACAGAGAGTCAGGCGATGGTGCGAGAGGATTAACCACAGCAAAGCAATTACACTGCAGTACAGCCCTGCTCACTGCATGTGTACACACAACACTAACTTCTGCAGGTCATCCGTGTGTGTGAGTCTGAGAAACCCATAAACGTGTGCTCCTCTCTGAGTGCAATCGCCTTAGTGCTGTTATATCTGAAAGTGTGTGTGTCACATATCAATAGCACATATCATCAAGTCACACACACACATACCTACCAATATATATGAGGGCAAACCAGAGACTTCTTTTTATGTACATATTTTTACATGCTAAGCTATAATAATTATAATACACATTATTCTTACCCCTTAAAATGTTTTGCATTTTTAGAATTGAAAAAACATTAATTGTCCTTTTTCAAGTTAAGAGTGTCTTTGAAAGTTTTTTTTCCCCAAATGTAGCCGCAATTTTTTTCCCAAATGACAGCTCAGTAAACCCAGATACTGTATACACACACAGTGTTCTGTATAAACCTGGACAGATTAGTTGCACCAAACCCAGACAGGTCGCTTTTGGCAAAAAGACCCAGATAACAAGTTCTGCTCTTGCTCTGCCAATCGAAACAGCTAAATCCGAGAGAGAATGCTTTACACACACACACACACACACAGAGTGGAACTAGTTAGCACACAACTCCTGAAGAATTAATCTTGAGAATTCTGCTGTCCGGCTTCCTCCAATTAACCAGAGAGCTGTCAGGCGTCCACTCACACACACACACACACTCACACACACACACACACACACTCACACTCACACACACTCACACACACACACACACACACACACACACACACACACACACTCACACACTCACTCACACACACTCACACTCACTCACACACACACTCACACACACACTCACACACACACTCACACACACACTCACACACACACACACACACACACTCACTCACTCACACACTCACACACACACTCACTCACACACTCACACACTCACTCACACACTCACTCACACACTCACTCACACACTCACTCACACACACACTCACTCACACACACTCACACACTCACTCACACACACTCACTCACACAGCAGACATTTCTGAAGAAATCATTTAAGTTCTGATGTAGACTTGAGGCGATTCGGCCCGGTCCCACTAGTCCACTACCCACAGGGAAAACCACAAGCCCCCAGAGAGAGAGAGAGAAGGAGAGATAGAGAGATAGAGAGAGAGAGGGAGGGAAAGAGGGCGAAACAGCCGGAGAGAGAACGAGAGAGAGAGAGAGAGGGAGGGAAAGAGGGCGAAACAGCGAGAGAGAGAACGAGAGAGAGAGAGAGAGGGAAAGAGGGCGAAACAGCGAGAGAGAGAACGAGAGAGAGAGAGAGAGAGGGAAAGAGGGCGAAACAGCGAGAGAGAGAACGAGAGAGAGAGAGAGGGAGGGAAAGAGGGCGAAACAGCGAGAGAGAGAACGAGAGAGAGAGAGGAGGAAAGGGGCGAAACAGCGAGAGAGAGACGAAGAGGAGAGAGGGAGGGAAAGAGGGCGAAACAGCGAGAGAGAGAACGAGAGAGAGAGAGAGGGAGGGAAAGAGGGCAAAACAGCGAGAGAGAGAACGAGAGAGAGAGAGAGAGAGGGAAAGAGGGCGCAGCGAGAGAGAACGAGAGAAGAGAGGGGGAGGGAAAGAGGGGAACAGCGAGAGAGAGAGAGAGAGGGAAAGAGGGAGACAGAGAGAGAGAGAGAGAGAGAGAGAGAAAGAAAGAGGATTATAGTAATTCAGAGAGTGAGACAGCCTTTCACTCAACCCCCTGAGGAAGTGAAAGAAAGGGGTGTCAAGTGCTAGAAACTGAGAGAAAGAGTTTTTTTACACAGATCTAATGCTGCTCGACCCGTGCAGGGCGGGGCGACTCCAGCTTCCCATCATCCCTCTCTCTCAGCCATCAATCTTCATGTTAATCAGACATATCTCAGAACAGCTATTTCCATTTGTATTATTCTTCACTCTTTAACATCTCTCCAGCCTTTCAGACGTTACGCAAGCCATTTCACGCAGCAGTTCGTAGAGAACTGCTCATTTTGAACGATTTTCTTGCTGTGTGAAATGACCAGGTGCCACATCAGAGTCCCCTCTGAGCAGCTGTTTGGCTAAATCACAAACGGCCATCTGTATGTTTCACTGAAAAGCAGTTTAGACTCTAAACGATGAATTTAATACTAAGAGCACTTTCTGCTGCTTTCCAGTACTGCAAAAACAAACAGTACTGCGAAAAATATTGTTATCAGTGATATTTTTCAGCTGATATACGATAAAACACTGACAGCTAATCAAATACATTCATATTTAAAGGGCCCGCACATTTACTACAGCACGCGAGTTTACAATAAACATAACGCTATTATCTGTTGATGTGAATGCTAATATAGTTATCATAATAGTAATAACAGTTATCTCTAAAGTTATAGCTCTTGATGTAAACAGGCCCCTATAGTTATGATTAAGAACTAAGGTTGTAATTGTAAAAGTCTGTGCCATACAGCCTATAGTCATGCAACATGAGAGTTTTTATTATTAGGTTTGTTATTATCTTCTCATTATATTACACCCTCAAGTGCCTTACTGCTTTCATAAAATGGTTACCACATAGTAAAAATACTTTTAAACATAATAATACAAATATTAAACATGAAAAATTTAAATATTATTTTAAAATATTATTTAAGCACATTCATTAAGTCTCATCCTTCCAATTTATTTAGCACACACGTTCCATGCTATTAGGTGAGGCATTCGGATCCTGCTTGCAACACTCTCTGATCCTATCCCGCCGTTTTTTCTGTGCTCTCTTTACTCACAATAAATTGTGGCATCGGGACCAAAATAGGACTAAAAGCAATTCTCAGAGAATGACTTCTACTGTGCTAAATGAAGCAAGCGAGCGTCCATTATTCATTGTTGAACAAGATCAGAAAATAAAACAAAGTTAAAAAAGCCCATACAGACTTAGAATCTACGACAGACCTACGAATCAGGTAAAGAACAACCTAACAAATAAAAATGATAATCATCCAAAAGTTTACAAGAATGCAAACAAACAATTATTAGTCTGCGGATGCATTTTTGGAATAAAAAATGCAATAAAGCAGATAAACCCCAAAATAATCTCCATCTGCAGTACTGGATCTGTGAGGAAACTGTGATGGAATAACTCACCAGCGACCTGTTTGTTCTGCTGCTCTCATCATCATCAAAGAAATTCAAATTAAATGTCTGTGGTGTTTCATGCTGTGAATTGTCGGTCAAAATGAGGAGCTGTTTGGAAATGGATCTGCTTCTGCTAAAATAAGTGCATGTGTGAGTTTGGAACACTTAAGTTTAAAGGTGCACCATTTAAGGTGTGTTTGTGTGTCGGTGTGAAGAACTATCTTGTAAGCCTTGCAGCCTCTCAGTAATGGCTTCCATTTTTCATTCATATGAAAAAACAACCGAATACACTGCTAGATTAACCTTTCTCATGAATGAGAATGAACTGAGAGACGCAGGGGAGATAAAGGGAGGAAGAGAGACAAAATGAGAGAGTACGAAAGAGAGTAATAAAGCATGAGAAATAGTTTTTAAAAATCTTGTATTATATTTTTAATATAAGAGAACATAACTGACAGTGACCACTGGTGATTCTTCAGTGTTGAGCAGAGGTAATCTGTATGCAAATGAGCAGCGATGTCACACAGCAATAACCAATCACAGTGCATACAGTGATCAACGGCTGAATAGCAAAACAGGTTCATGTGTGCAAAAAAACACAACTGTAATTTTATTTTATAATATACTATATTTTACTTTTACTTATATTTTACTATAGCTATTGCTATACTATGTAATATATAATATATAATTTTTTATTACTACCAATAAACTGGAAGACAGACAGACAGAGAGAGAGAGAGAGAGAGAGAGAGAGAGAGAGAGAGAGAATGATAAATATGGAGGCCGTCCTGTCAGTATTATTTATGTAAACGCCACAATAATGATCTAAGGTGCAGCAGATCTGAGGGTGTAGGCCATTGAGGAAAGTTCTGTACTGACCTACATACTGTGATATATTTCAGACGGAATGCAATTGGTCTCCCGCGAGAAGGAAATGATGACAGCAACATTAAATCACCAATCAAAACACCAGATTCTGAGAGTAAGTAGGTGAGTGTGTGTGTAATATTCAGTTGATGCGGCTCTGTTACTGTTCAAAGACTGAAAATCTATATTGTGCTTTTCTGAAGTATTTTAAAATAAATGAATTCAACAGTGCCGTAAAGCACAGAGAGACGATTGTGGAATGTTGCCATCAGTGAAAGATCTTCTGTCTCCCATAACATCTAAACAATCATGATCAGAAGTGACTGGAGCTGTTTGTATTTCTAATAACACAAGACTCACGGTTCAAGCTACATAATGTAATTAAATTAGATGATACAGAAACACTGTAGAAACTGAGTTTAATAATAGAGAAAAACTGAACTCTGAGATACAAACTCAAACCTGTTTTGGGTCAGATATAGGTCACTTTTTCAATTATAATATTCAGATTTAATAACTTGGGCTATCAGTTGATTAAAAAATAATCTAATTAATTACAGAATATTTTGATTAATTAACCTGAACTATTTGCATACAAAAAGCCCCAAATGAAGATAATTACTTGTAGCAGACGAGTGAAATCACCTTTACAAGTCAACATGCTGCACCTCGTATCATGAGCACCATGTTTGTAAGACGCCACATCACTTATCAAGTAGTTCAACTATGACATCCTGTGTGGACCAGTCTTCTTTACTGCACTGTCTGCTCTCAATAATTGCGTTGTGGCAGGTTAAGGGGTTTGTTTAAGTGTGTTAGAAGTTTTTTATTGTGTTGTTTCTTTAGCAACTGTACTAATTGACAGCCCTCTTTTAACACAATTCCTTTTGACACACACATCTATCAATCCATAAATCTGATTCTGTGAGAATCCACCTGAGATTCTCTTCTCCAGCTCGGCCCAAAAACTCTCCATTATGTACTCAGATTGGGCTACAGCTTACTGCCTGCACACAACTCTACCCTAAGCTAAAATAACACTCAATGAGACACATTACGAGCTGCCTGCTTCAGTTAAATGCTGATGATGACAATAAGAGCATTATAATGATGACGATGATGAAGACTTACTGGTGCAAGGCACGTCTGGCTGCTCTCTGTCTGCTCTGTAGTAACCGTTTCTGCAGACGCAGATGACTGCTGCTTCAGATGTGGACCTGCTGTTGGCTGGACACTGGAGACATAAACCCGTCCCCTGGCTGGACTTAAAAGTTCCTGGAGGACAAGCTGGAGAGAGAGAGAGAGAGAGAGAGAGAGAGAGGTCACATGTCTCATCTGTTCTCTGCAGTTCATATGAAGTGGCATAAGTCTCTGACCATCAGATAATGATGAGTTCTGAGTATTCAGTATTTCAGATTCATTTTGGCTCCTTGCTAGTGTGAAAATATAGAAGGGGTAAATACATTTTGCTAGTTTGTTTGTAAACACTGTATTGTTTAAGCACCCAAATCGCTAAAGAAATTACACAAATCTGCTATAGCCACAAAACACGCCCCAAATATCTTTGAATGGTGTAATTGGTCGTCTTGTTGGCGGGCTCTGAGGGCCGCAGCAGAATACTGCATCTGGCATACTTGAGTATACTTCACTACTTTAAAAGAATTACTGAGAGCTGAATCGTCTCTTTAAAGTGCTCTCAGCTACAGTAAGTGCAACATGTGCAATAAGATATATGACTGGTTATAGTGTACTTTATCATCTGATAAATTACTGCCACCGTGATCATTACACAAACACTTCTGACCAACCAAACCCTGCTGCTCTTCTCCAAGAGTGACTGAATAAGAACCCCACCCTCCCCTATCCAAACCAAACTCAGAAGTCAGAACGATAGAGACTGCTCTCTGATTGACTGAAAGCACAAACTTTCTGGACCTTTCTGTGCTGCGTACAGAGATTATGGACACAGGTGTGACTTCTCAGGACAACAAGTTTAGTGAAATCTATAAGGTTTTAGAAACACTGTACAGCATGTATACTACTCTTAAAATAAGTGTTTAAATAACCGTCTACATTGTAGCATCTTTAAAGAGACCAAAAATGATTTTTCCCCATCAATAACCCATCCTCATGTCATTCCACACTTGTTTTCTTCTGTGGAACACAAAAGAAGATAGTTTAAGAAATGTCTCAGTGGTTTGTGTCCATTCAATGGAAGTCAATGGGCTGTTGTTTGGTTTTCAACATACTTGAAAATATCTTCTTTTGTGTTCCTCAGATGCAAACAATTTAAACAGGTTTGAAATGACATGAGATGCGTAAATGATGGAGGAATTTTCATTTTGGGGTGAACTGTCCCTTTAATCAAGGCATTTGGTTCAGCCTGGTGGATGCACCAGCACACACACACACACACACTGGGCACCTCAACACAACATATGCTGGAGAAGCGTCGTGCTGGTTCTTCAGCCAGGCTGGGCTGATTTTTCTTCAGTCACTCTAAAAATGTGCCACAGCAGAAGAAGAGGAATAAATTCTGCTTGCTCTTCCAGTCTGGGTTTTTTTCTCTGAATGGAGAACTGAAGTGATGCTCTTTTGTCATAAATTCTGGAAGGGAGAGAGAGAGACGCTTTCTGCTTCAGCCACACGGCTACAGAGATTAACACTTACATCCGTGTGTGTGTGTCTGATCTGAACTGATGAACTGATGACACACAGAATAATGCTGCTGACACAGAGGAAGAACATGAGAGAGAGAGGCCTTTACCTAGCATTTCATTTGAACGCCACAATATTGTTTGTTGTTACTGTGATTTATTGAATTGAAATTGAATATATCTTGTCATCTGTTGTTGTATAATGCTTCAACAACACTGTAACTGCACACAATCATGCCAATAAAGTGATGTACAACTGACAAAATGAGAGAGCATTTTAAAACAACTTTGTATGAATAATAGACCCTAAATTTGTACCACATGGTTGCTCTGTGTTCATGCAGGTGTTTAAGGTTCAAAGCTTCAAAAGTAGCATCATATTATATTCTGTGTTCCATACATACATCATTCTAATATCAGGATTAGCTGATGCTGTTCAGGGATTTTTTTCTGGATTGTGATGGATCTGGATCAACCTGCTTATGTTTGTCCCTATTATCTGCATCATATCCATATGCAACATGCTCATAAATATGCATCACGAGCCACACGCGAGCTATATGAGGAATATAAGTTATACGTGTGATGACTGCATTAATCAATTTACAGGTAAAGATAGATGACAGAAGGAACAACATAAATGAATAAATGGACGAGTCAGATGGAAGATGTGTGTGTGTGGGCGTATCTCTCTTTCCGTAAATGAGAGAGGACGAGATAATTCATCCCTCTTTCCTGCCGTATGGAGGAGAGTGACCTGATCTGGGTGTGAAATCAAACCTCAGCTCCTGAATATCTGAAGCCTTTAAAAAAATTAATTAGATGCTCTGCAGCTCATTAAAAGTTTAGAGGGTCGGTCCACTTTATTAGACAATTCTTTATTATCTAACCATCTACACACTGATGGATTTATTCATTTAGTCATTTAATAAGTAGAGGAGATATAAGCAGAGGAGAGCACAGCCCTCCAACACACGCACACATACACACACTTCAGCATTTCTCTCATCCGCCCAACATAATGTTGTCACAGTTACAAAACAAGTGCTGCTCATCGCCATGACAACAGCCACGGCAATCTTGACCCCTGCGGCCCACTCACCTCTCCAAAACAGAACAGACTCGCACTAAGAACAGACTTACACTCACACAGAGGTGTGTTCACTAATATTAAATAAGCATGTCACATATATATATCACCTCCTGTTTATTTTTGTTTTTATCTTTTTCAATGGACACGTGACCAGGCATCATGAACTAAAAGACTAGCTATAACTTCGCAAGACATACAAACATGTATGTTTAAAGTATTGTGTAGAGAGAACAGAATTAAAAGCTCCTGTTCCAACTCTAATTCCACCCAACAATTTAATTAACAGTTCAATTAACAAATGAATTAACGATTTACTGAACGTTTTATTGTTGTGCTAATGATTCCTTCTAAGGAAAAGGTCTCGATTCCCAGAATCATCTTCTGCAGTCATCAACAACATCACAGATTGATGAAAGTCAATAACGAACTGAAATCAGAACACATATTCAACAGAATGTGTGTAAGCTTTCACGTTTAGATGTCTGAGGTCTCGTTTTAAAACTGCATTCGTCTTTCCAACAGATCACTGTGTTTGCTGACCAATCAAACATTTGTTAGACAGTGAAAATAGAAAATCATCTGCTATAAAATACCTGGACCTGAAAGAGACCCCTCAGGCGAACACACACACACAAAACCAATCTCCATCTCTGTAGCTGTAGGCAAGACCTGAGGAGACAGCCATGAGATCAAAGCCAATGAAGCCAAACTAAGTAAACACACACACGCACACACACGCACATGCACACTAACTTTGCACCACCGCACCACATTTTTAGGGACAATTTAACAGTTTACATTGAAATAAAGTTCAATGTTCTTTTACCTGACAGAAATACCACAAAATGTTCCTCTCTCATTACTAACCCTAAATGTTCGTACTGTTGATACAGTTTCAGAGCTCCGACACACACAAATCTCTTACTATTACTAAACTAGGAAAACATGGAAGTGGGTTTCAGAAAGTACAAATGGGCTTACCTCTCTAAAATTCCCACTGGTCAATATATGTGTATATATAAATATGCATACATTTTCCCTTTTTGTTGCACTACAAAGCATCAGTGTAGCACCTCTTATGTTTTTCTTTATTCTTAGTGACACTGGACCGTTTTGTGCTGCTGACGTAGCTTAAGATTTTGTGCAAAGCTCAAAACTCAGTCATTAACGTTCACTATGAAACTACTGATGGACAAAACAGCAGAAAAGACCACAGGTGTCACACTGCAGTCCTACAGGGCCATTGTCCTGCTAAGTTCAGCTCCAGCCCTCATCAAACAGTCACCAGGATTACAGACAGGTGTGCTGGAACCTAAACTCAGCCTGACAGCAGCCCTCCTGCTGCAGTTTTACCTTCCCGATCTACACTGACACCTGCTGAAGCACCCTGCGCAGGGATGCAGAGACTGAACACACTGAACTGCAGTGTGACCGCACTTTTGTATTTCAGAAAACAATGATAAAATCAATGCATAGTTAGACGTTTCCTGTATTTGCGTAGAGCATGTTTTAGGGCTTTTGCCTCTGTTTATCACTCACACAGTTTGCTAAGAACGGATGTAATGTGTGTGTTTAATGACAGCCTGTGCTCTGTCAGAGTAAGTGTGTGTGTGAACGTAATGATGTGAACTCAGATTGTAAACTGTTCCCTGAGGCTCATGTTTACAGTTTGAAGCGACTGTTTAATATGGAGCGTCTGAAGCTGTTTCAGCTTACGAAAACATGTGCAAAAGGCCCCGTTTGAAAAGCTCCTCTTCTTTCTGTCTGTAGGCCACATACACCAGACACACAAAAACAAGCATGTGTGTGTGTTTTTGACTGGCTTTTCTGACACTGCAAAATGCTAGATTCAACACAACATTTTCCGCTAATTGTCTCTCGCCTGTTCTGCATGACACAAATGAATTCAAGGCCCTTTCGTTGGATCCCAGACGCTACGAGGGTCAAGGCAGCACAGAAGCGACTGTGAGGAGAAACAGAGAACAAGAAATGAGGTGGAAAAACACAGCAAACAATAAAGGCGTAGAGAAAAGCGTGCAGAATCAGGTGTCATGAGGCCCGGTTTTCATTTGGCATTAACGCTACAAACTTTTTCTAATTGACCTTGCACATTAGGAGCACGCAGCTCTGGCGTTAAGCACATTAATTAGCACAGGGACGTCTCTCCGCAGCATTCTGTCAAAGCAGGCGCAAGAAAAAAAATTCACGGAGCTCCTCTGTTCGATCTTGCGGCGGAGAGAAGAATGGATGATGCTGAAAGCTCAGATCAGTTGGCAGGAAGCCCAGATCGCAGGCGGACAGACTCGTTCAGGTCGAACTGGGAGGATCGGGTGTTTATTCCTCAAAAGAGCAATAAAGCCATTACTGCAAACAGTGGGAAAACACGCTCATGCATGGCTGCTGAAACATCAGTCGATGAAGCAGGTTTTCACTTGTGCGTGCACTGTACATGTGCAGCCTCATGTAGCCAGACATATATTCATATGTGTGGTGTGCAATGTTTGTATTTTGAGTGGCAAATTCAGGAACTGGATCACAGTTGTGGATTGACGCTTACAGTCCCAGTACAGTTTGCCTGGATTCTGTGGTCGACTGAATTCCCTATAACAGAACATTCAGATCCAGATCTGTAAGACTTATACTCTAGTGTACATCTATACATGTCTAGATTTGCTTCTGGAGATTTGGGAACTCGTAAACACAACTAGAAAACTGTTTCTAAGCGGATTTATAAAAACCTGAGCTCCTGAACTTCCAGACAGTGTGTAAAGCCATGCAGCTTCATCCGATTACAGCTTGCCTTTTTGAGAGAGCTCTTGTCATTTTTGCGTGCGGTATGCATCAGATGATCAGTCGACGGACCGTAGGCAAGTCATCTGAAGCTCACTGTTTGTGTGCGTGCGTGTACCTACAGCATCCCACACACACTCCGCCAGCCTCTTACAAACAACAAACAAACAAACCAAAGCAAAAAAATCCTCTGATTTCAGTCTCGAAGAGAATAACTCTTTTCTCCTTAAAGTGATGTTTTAATGAGTCCAATTCTATGTTCAAGGGGACGATTTTCATTTTATCTGCCTTTACAGAGCATGTAAATTAAAAGGAGTAAAACTGTGTTATAGTTTGATTACGGTTTCAAATACAGACTTTCCTTTGTGCTCTGGCACACGTGTGCTACTAAACCTCCGCGGCTGCTCTTTATATACCGTAATTGAAAATGAATTGTAAAGGAAATAAGATACATGAGTTTGCATATTCATGTAATGGGGGCGTGAAGTTAGAAAGGGTGGGAAACATCACGGTCTGTCCAGGGTCGCTCTGATTAACTTCAGTTCAAGGAATATCAAAGATCTCCCGACACAAGCACTTTACATAGTGAGTCACAATCTAAACGAGCCAAACGCTTCGCCATGTGGGAAAATATTCATCTGTAATGTTAATGAGAATTGTGATCTGAATGCATACGGCCATAAAGAGGACTGGAAGATAAGCTAAATTACATCTGCAGTTGTCAGAAAGAGCGGAGGGTTAGACGGAGAGAGGGGGAGAGAGAGACAGAGAGAGAGAGATGCATTCACACTGGTCACAGTTAAAACTCTTAAAACTCAAAACTGTTTCCCGGCTGCTGTACTGTTGGGTAGCTGTTCTTACTCAATCCACTCATGTCATGATTTCAATGGACACCTCCTTTGGTTGTCATTGCATTGTCACTTTGATGATTTTATATTTTTTTATATTCAGTGATTTCACTTGATGCAACAAATTGTTCAAGTGGTCTGACAAAAGTGTCTCTATCATAAATGCTGCATAAATTATGCCCAAAACGGCCTTCAATAAGTACATATGTAAATCAGAAGAACAAATTTGACCTGAATATGGACAGATTTACTAATGCTGCCATTTTACCAATTAGAATAGTTATTGAGCTGAACTAGTGAACGCAAAAACTTACAAACACACAGAAATAAAAATGTCTTAAACCATTCTATTTGTTCTAATCTATTGTACTGTCTGATCTACAGTAGAAAGATGCAAAGATGTGTTTTTACAAAATAAATGTATAACCTGACCTTTCCAAACAATCACCCGGATATACTCTCCGCAGAAGTCAACGCAAGAGAGTTGCAGGAGATGTTTTAATCTTGCAAGAAAATGGCAGCCGAGCTCAAACATGCTGCATTTGAAAAGTTTTGCCAATACTTTTTCCGATGACCTTCAAACGGGAGAGAAGAAAATATGTACAGCCTGTTCCACACATTATCTGTTGACCACCACTTTTCTGGTCAGCTCTGAATCCAGCTGTTTGTGGTCCTCTCTATAACTCATTGTAAACAGCTGCATTCAGCAGCTCTGTTAATGCCTGCTCTGAGTGCTCTGCTCTCTCTACTTATGGAAGCAAAACCTTGACTTCAGTATCCATTATTCGATTTTTTTTACTCTTGCTTGATTTTTTTTATTTTCGTCGACACTAGCTCTTTTAGAAACAAGGTTACATTTTATAAGATACAAAAGCCTCTAAAAAAGGTATTTTAACAACTTTTATGGTTACATGGAGAAGACAGCTTGTGAATGCATGTATGTTTTGTTCATAGTGACATTTTCCTGTATGCACAAACATAAACTTTTTGAAACTATGCAGGCTGTTAACATATTAGTACTAAGAGCGTAGTGCTAGCAACACCAAGGTCATTGGTTTAAATTGCAGAAATACATAGACTCATGCTATGCATACCCAAAAGCACTGTACGCTGCCAAATGCATACATGTAAATGACAAAGATAAATTCATGACACATAAACCCCCTATATCAACAGCATTACATTATTTATGATGCAAAAGCATGAAAAGATCTGTGCGTTACTAGATGTACAACAACACAAAACCTGCAGGTGTGTGTTTTGCACCTGTTATGGCGTTACGCTCTCCACTGGGTGAAAGCAGACGTCATCCAGTACAAAGATCTAGTAGGACCATCTGGACACTTTTTGTTCCCATGGGCCACATTACAGAAGAAGAGTACAAATATTTACAGCATACTCACACACATACCTACACACACACACACTCCAATCTGTCCTCTGAAACACCTACAGTTAAAGCGTTACTTCTGACACACACACACACATACACACTGGAGTTGACAGAAGTGTCTGTCTATCTATCGTCTGTGGCATCCGCCCAACCATTCAATCCTGTCTGTCTGTCAATTATCTATTCTTTGTGTAAGTTTATCTAACCATCTAACCTAGCACTATCTATCGATCTATCGATCTATCGATCTATCGATCAATCGATCGATTGATCTTGTGTATCGTTCTTCTTTACAACAGTGGGACAGTGATGTATAGAGCTGACCAAACCAAACTGATTTTCTCTGTCACAGTCATAGACAATGGATGAGTGTGTGTGTTTGTGACCACAAGTGAGGCGCTGTCATTACCTTTGCCTCTGACTGACTTAAAATCCTGTTTCTCAGAACTCAAGCTCCGCTCGACTGAGAGCACTCATCACTTCACAGATTCATGTCTTTTAAAGCACTTTATTTATTTCCAAACATGTCCAGGTGAAAACATGCAAACCACCATCACTAAACAACTTGTTTCATCTGTCAGAGAGCGAAAAGCATTAGCCTGCATGGCTTCAAGAACAAGCGAACATTCATTCCATCAAAACTCGCATAGAACGCACACACAAAACACAATCTTACGCATATTTACCACAGTTCTGAGAAGTCACAGTTTAACTGTATTTGCAGTAAATCCAGTGAAAAATACACACTGCTTCCTCAAACAGATTACTTTGCATAATTCTGCAAAGCGGTTGGTAGACTGGCCATTTTATGACCCCATTTATTTAATGAAAATAACAATTTTCCACACAAAAATAACTTTGTCATTGTAAACCCTAAAACTGGAATTTGCAAAAGCTGGAATGTTCTGCATGTGTATCTGTGAGCATTCACATGTGTGTTTGTATATGTCGTGTTGTGACTCACAACACAATCAAAACCTGGCTGATAACCTACCGGCCCTCAACAGACTGTTGCCATGACAACACCAGAGCCTGCATCTCTGTCCTGAACCAGCAGCTCCAACAAGAACATTAAACCCAGACGGACTCACACAGACAGACAGAACAACACACAGACAGACTGACACACACAGACAGGCAGGCAGACAGACAGACCTACACACATACACAGACAGACAGACAGCGAGCACTGCAGCCCTCATGTTGAGGGTTTCTTGCAAATGTTATTTAGACCCTCAATGTGTTTTTCTACTTATTCTGGTCATCCTATTCCACCCCATATGTTAATTTATTTATTTATTTCTGTGTTCTGATGCAAGAGAAAGAGTTGTTGACAATTGTGTGAATGTAAATATCAAACAAGAACATCTTTCTATTGTTCATTCTTTTAGAGATGAGGACAGACAGAGAGAGAGTGATTAGTATGCTTAAGGCATTCATTGGCACAGAGAGTTGGCAGTGTGTGACAGAGTTCCTGGAAACATATCGGCTCACAGAACACTCGCTCTCCCTTCAAATCCCATTTCTGTCAGCTAATATATTTCATATCATATATATATACACACACACACACACACATAGATATATATACACAATTTATACTTACATACATACGCGTTTTTCATTAAAATACATAAAATATGTATTCTATGACTCTAAAATATGACTCTAAAAAAATTATACAATCATCTGGTCACTCTACTGCAAAATAAACCAGGTTTTGTTGTCCTGCTCTTTGCTAAAATTGTTGTTTAGTGAGGCTCTGAAAATACAGAAGTATTCTCTCCTGTTGAGCTTTTAGAAGCAGAAACAGAGAATCATGCTGCTTCAAAAACTGAAAAATAAACAATCGCCTGACTTCCTAATGCTTCTCAAACAAGGGCTAAAATACACAAACATAAAAAATCCTACACAGAAATAAATCAGAGATGAGCTGCAGTCATGAGTGTTGGGCTATATGACACTATTGGTCTTAATTCTATTAAGCCTGTTTGCTTTAAGGTTATTTGTAATCTTTAGCTCGATTGAAATAAAGGCGTTTTAAAGTGGCAGCTTGCTGTGTAGCGTTAATATTAAGGGTGGGTGGGCTATGCAGTTTTCTCCTTCATTAACACAATACTAAGAATTAAATAAACAACTTCATCTTTAGCCTCCTACACAGAATGTTCATAAGTTAAAAACATCAACAGCGTAAATAAGCAAATGATAAAACTAAATAAAGGAACATGCTTTTATTCTACTGGATGTCTTTTGACAAAGTAATTCAAGCTATTTATCACATAATTTAATAGTTTTAATTATTTATTTAGCGCATAATTTACGCATATTTACCTAGTCGCTTTTCATAAACCTGACAAACCATCTGTCATCTTAACAATACTATAAAAACAGAAAACTTAATATAAGTGTTGAAGGCTGGATTCATTGTAGCTTGCCCAAAGATCCAGTGTATCATTTTCAATAATCAATGTTTAATCTCCTTTGTGTTGCTTATTTTTAATGAAAACAAACTCAAGGCCAGATTTAAACTCTCATGGTTACCATGCAGCGCACCCGCTATAAGTTTATTTCTTCCTCTCATCATCTGCCGTCTTCACACTATCTTCTCTTCAGTAAAGTCACATAAAAGGTCAAAAAGTAATAACAAAAAATGCAATGTTGCAATTACCTGTGAATGCTTATTTATAAGGAGCCACAATCGATTCCGCCTCTTTCTCCAGCACTGTTGATGACAATTCATCTGACCGAGATAAGTGCTAGTAATTATGGGTTACTTACAGCAGGATTGTGAATTTTAAAGGCTGCGTTCTGATGTCTGAAGTAGTAAAAATGGCTCTCTCACAGGGTAATGAAACTCGCCTCAGCTATTAGCTTTGTCTTGCTAAGCGGCGTTCTCTCTTTTAAGCGCCGCAGCTCATTAACTGCGCGGGAGGGTCGATTAATCCATAACAGTTAACGAAAGATGCTCATGCAGGCCTTCCCTTTCCTTTAATGTCTGTGTCTCTAACGCTTAAAATTCCTGTCATCTCCCTCGACCTCTCATCGAAACCCCACTTTCATAAGAGGAACTGTTATAAAGGAACACTGTTTTGACAATAAGAGCAAGCAACACAGCTAGCCTGCAACTCATGCAGCTGCACTCATTGAATCTGGACCGATTCTAGCTTTGTCACATCAAAATTTGCACAGTATCCGTGCTAAGTGGCATGAATGATTACAATTAGAAAGTCACATATCACAGTATTTGAAACTAGCATGGCACATGTGCCTAGCTAAGATTACCCACAACCCCTTGTGCCACAGACAAGAAGTTTGTGATGGTTCTCAATCCACTTATTATTTAAGCAACAATTGTGCAGAAACGTTCATACAAACGTTAAAGCTGCAATCTGTAGCTTTTTTGGTTAAAAAAAATGTTAAGCACAAAAAGCACATAACATTTCAGTGATAACAAGATAACATTGAGCTGTTGGGTCCTATTTTCTGGGAGATGTCAGTTTGGCTTCATTTGACTTCAACATATGCAAAGAAAAGTACATAAAATAACCTGCAATTTTATGTTTCAAACAGAGAAGGTGACAGAGAGACAAAAGTTACAGATTTAAGCAACAAATAGGGGTTGTGGCATCAAGACAATTTTGATGTGTGTATGTCTTTTTTGTGTTGTGTCTGACGTGTGTCTGTGCACAAAGACAAGTGCGTTGTGTGTGCGTTTCCATCAGTGCAAACGTTTGTGTGCAGAAGCAGCATGTGAATTGGGACATGGCCTTGTAGATTGAGTGTAAGATGAAATTTTGCAGAGTTACATCTGTGAATTTTGTTGTGTTAGATGGGACAGTGTGTGTGTGTGTGTGTGAGTGTGTGTGTGTGTGTGCGTGTTTGTGTGTGCGTGTGCGTGCGTGTGAGTGTGTGTGCATGCACGTGTGTGTGCGTGTGTGTGTGTGTGTGTGTGTGTGTGTGTGTGTGTGTGTGTGTGCGTGTGTGTGTGTGTGCATCCCTGCTCTGAAAACATTCTAGACTGAAAAAGAAGAGAAAAGGGCAGCTTCTATAATAGACTATCTTCACTGCTGAGTGATTTTTGCCTTGTGTGCACTAAAATAAACAAAGCCAGCAGAGTGTGTGTGTGTGTTTTCAGAGGACACATAAACTCATCCTCAATTAGAAACAAATTCACAAGCAACAATTCAGATGGGGGGTGTTGGGGGATTTGTAGAGAGGCAGATCCAAAAAAAAAAAACCATTCGTTTTTTGCTAAATATCAGCCCTGACAGCGACTCTCTCTCCGCAGTCTCCGGCTGGCATGCACGGCGTGTTTGTGTCTGCGTGCGTGCGCGACTTGTCACAGACGCAGAGGTGCGAGTCTGAACATAAGCTAAAGTGAATGCGATCTCTCCCGCGCTCATGTCTGTCCCGGCCTAACTAAATAAGCTCTCTTTTCTCTCTCTCGCCTCATTACCTGCGCTGTCTGTGAGCGCCTGTATTGTGTTTGAGGCGCAGGTGATGAAAGCGCGCATCCAGAAGCGACACGCTTCGATTGCATTGCTATATTCTTTTCAGCCGCGCATCCCTCAGAGACACGGCACCGCCGGTTCGAGCAGCTAGCTTTAATAGTTGTATTGGTGGCGGATTAGTTGGTTTACTTTCACTCTTATGTCTGTATCTGATCTTCCTGTGCTGTCACAGTGTTTGGTTTATCCAGTTTGCATGTTGTTTTTGCTGCAGACTGAGATGTGTTGAGATGTCTGTCTGCGAGAGGAACGCGGACGGGTGACTCGCAGATGTCCTTTTAACAATGTCACGTCTGAAGCGCAAATTAAATGTTTAATGTTTCTCTAGTACAACTTTCCGCATCACGCTGTTCTTTATTTACTACCGCTGGTTATTTACCAAACAACATCAGCTAAACAAGGAAATGCACAAAACGGGTGCATTTATTTACAGAGTCAGCTACACATTGAGTTTAACGTTCACATTTACTCAAAAAATATGATATAAATATGATATGATGTAAATAACGCGAGATGTTAAACATTTGTGCACAACGCACTTGGCATTAGCATTCATTACTGCTAATTATAAATGCCTCAAAATAACAAAAAATAAAAAAACAGAATAAATATAGAAAAGGGATTCATATATTTATACAAACGGCTAGATATGCAACTGAGTTTGGTCTGTTTCAGGTCTGTTTAATCTAAAGACAGTTTAATGTTTGATGCATAAACAATAACATGTTAATATTTCTCCAGTGTGTTTTTGTGCAACTTACCCAACACTTTTATATTTAAAGAAACAGCTGCACAGTTCAAGTTTGTTTTCAGGTCTGCTTAAACTTACACTGATTAATGATGCAAAAACAGGGCAATTGGAGTTTGCTTTTATTTTTAATTTGATGTTGCCTTTAATGAAGTTTCTAATTAACACAGCAGCCCAGTATGCAGGATTTTCTCTCTTTGATATCTGAACGGGTGCCGGAATATTTAAATGTGCCAAGCTTTGAAGGTGAGTAACACACACACACACACCTGAGGCCATGCTGACTTTAGTGACTTTCTGAAAGACTCTCAGCCTCTGGGCAAGCGAGGCAGAGGATCACACCATGAGAGCATCCCTCGAACGATCCAGCAACACAACAAACAAACAACTAAATACAGAATAAACAGGCTACTGGAAACAAACAGATGGGAAAGATCAGAAGATTACTCTGTGTCAGGAGTATGTTTGGTGTGGGTGTGTATAAAGGTTTGTGGAGGACACCAGCAGTGTCCAATGAGTTCAGTACATCACATAGCCTTTGGATGGTCTAACCTGCAGGCTGAAGCTGATAAGGTCCCATTACACACACACACACACACACACACACAATGACCCAGTTTTCTCACTACATCAGAGTTACAGGTACAAAAGCAGTGGTGCTAGATGGAAATCGTATCGGCATCACTCATGCTGGAGAGCTCTCTCACACACACACACACACACACACACAAATATGTAAAAACAACAAATGTGGAAAGAAAAGGTCTAAACAGGATATGCACAAGGACCAGAACAATCGAATACTTGAAGGAGGGCAACAACTCAGTATGAAAGTACAATATTTAGTGACCTAATTTTTTATTTGCAAAAATCACATTTTTAAAAATTGTGATGCATTACTGTGACATTAAGGGCAGTAGCTTGTGGTCCAATCAGATAACTGCGAGATCAACATGAGCCTTAATGTAACATCAAGACTTAAATATCAGTTACTGAGCAAAAAAATAACAGAGCCAACTCAAGAAATCAATACAACCAAAAGAGTTTTTGATGAGATGTTGGCTCTGTGCTGAACTTCAGGTGCTACAGAGAACTACAGAAGTACACACACACAGTTCCTCTGGCAACAGCGCAGTAGATTATGTGCGTTCTCTCTCAGAGGGGCAATTCTTGCCTAAGAGGAGTGTAAGACCCTCTGTCACCTTTATTGTGTGTGTGTGTCGACTGGGGTCCTGTGACTCTGTGGCTTTGATACAGGCTGCTTTTGTGTAGGCTGAGATTTGCCTGTCTAAACGTGGGTGTATAAGAAGCTTTCCGGAAGATTAAGGCAGAGCGGCGTCTGAGGGTCGTGAACAGGGTCGGCGGGGTGAGATGAGGTCGCCCCCTCCAGATGAACACAGGCTGACACTACAGAAAATGACATACCATTAGCACAGCCACTCGACCAGAGAGAGAGAGAGAAAGAGAGAGAGAGTTTAATGCTAAAACCCCTATTGTTCCTATCCTCCTAGTCTCACATAGACAGACCTTCGACTGAACAGCAAAAGGTCTGGTCCACATGGCAGCTTATTCTGACTATGAATTGCCCACTTAGATGGAACGAGACTGATTGACATGCAAATCTACCAATCACACTTTGTTTTTCTTTTAACATCATATTTAGGGGCGGGGCTATCAGAAATGGATTGTACCACAAAAAACATGATGACACAAAAGTTTTAATCTATGTAAAAATAACTGATTATTTCACATGCATAACTCAGTGAACATAATACAAAGTTCTGCTTGTGACTTATTTAATCCTCTTTGAATGTTTAAGATGAGGGAGGGGTTAAAGATTTGAATCCTCTAAATCTTGGATTGGGAATCTTTTTTTGGCTTTTGAGAGGTGTAAACCATTTACAGCCTAAACAGCAAAACAAAAATCCAGGTTTTCAGCCTGAGGAGGGATTATTCGAAGGTTTTATATCAGAGATAGGAAAGAGGGGGTGTTTGGGTAGCCCAGAGCAGAGGTCTGTGTGTACACAAAGCTGTGAGTGTACAGAGTTCAGTTCCGTTCCACACACAGAGGAGAGCAGTCGACAGCGAGACCTGCTGTTCACACACTGCTGTATATCTGTGAGCCGCTTTTTCACCTTCAAGAGGAAAGCACAACACACTGAGGCTGAACGGGCAATCAGAATGCATCCCTCTCAACAGACTGAAGGCAGATGTGACTCTGCACCTCCGCAGTTCACAACATCCATAAACTGAGATAAACCTCCAGATAACCTCAATAACAGCAGAGATACCTGAAGAAATGTACCGGGCCCCTAGAAAACATTTAGGACACTTTTGGACCCTCTAGTCAACTCAAAAAACATCTAAATTTCACTGCATTAGATAACACACTACCAAAAACTGGAATCTGGAAAATGACCTTTAGAACTTATCCAGACCTTTAGAACTTATCTGAATAGTTTTGCAAATACTGTAACTAAACTTATAACTTAATATTTTTTACTAAAAGTTATTTTGGCAGATATATGAACACAGCTAACAATGAACATTCTCATTGCCTAACATATTTTTAAAGTTCTCTTAAAGTTATCAAATACATTCTGGCAGTAACGTTAGTAGATTTGTTTCAACATTAAATATCACACCAAAAACATTATTCTTAAGTTGGTATTGAAATGTTTTAAAAAAATTGCAGAATTAAAATAATGTTAGAATAACGTTCTTATAACCAAGCAATAATGTTAACACAACATCAAAAAACTAGATGTTTTGAATTTTTCTAAAACTTTCAAAGTAACAATTTTAACGTTGTTGTTCCTTAATGAAAACATTACGGAAATGTTCATACAACTTAAGCTAGGTAGTCAGTCCCTGCATGCTTCACTAGCAAAGTCGACATCAACTACAGACATAATCCACTACCCCAGGCATTAGTCCTTACATCACAATAATCACAACAATAGATCAAATGTTTTAAACTACCAGAGGTTTACCTTCTGGTCCACCTTGCAGCTTCAGCTTGGACAGAAATAAGACATTTGATTGACATGTAAAGTGGCCAATAACAGTTTGTTTAGTTTTCACTTGAAATTTAGGGATGGGAAAATCTAAAATCAATCATACCAAAATTATAGACTGCCAAAGAAACAAATACTTTAGAGAATGACACAAAAAAGCACAAAATATACACAGAATCTGTGATTACACTTTCTGTCCATCCAGAAGAAATAGGGACATAATTCACATCCATAACACGAAAAATATCTGCTTCACTTGTACTAAGTGCCTCAAACAGTTGAATAGCCCCAAAGACTCAATGCCACCAACCTGACAAACTCTGCATCCATTAGCACTGTTTTGTAATTGTTAGTCTATGTACATACACCTCAGACGGACGTCTTTGGCTGTTGCGTCGTGTCTTGCTGAATAAGACTTGTGCCTGAGATGGTGTGTCAGGTCTCAGAAACAGACAAAAAAGAACATTTACTGAGGGCATTTATCGATGATGCAAAGTACAAATGTGTAAAACTTATAGAATAACTGAAAATAAAATTGTTGATGTTTTTGTACATTATATTTTAGTCTGCTTTACAGAAGATATTTAAAATGTGATTTAAATCATCTTTACAGCTTTATTTAGTAACTGTGTCTGGTGGAGATTTGGCAAATTCAGAAGTCAGTCTTTGTCGCTCTGAAAACTCTCTGAAGAACCTTTTAATCTGCTGGCTGTCAATCATGGCCTCTGAATTCCTGCTCCTTCTGCCATAATGCCATCTGAAATTACATCTGCCTGCTTTTCTCCCCACCATCCGCCTTCAACCAAACAAGAATGGTAAGAGAGACACGATGAGGAACAGGCGGGAGAGAATATTATGGCTATTGTCTTGTGACAGTGCATCGTAAATCTCATTTGTACACCTGAGGCAATGTTGTCAGGTTTCTACCAGCGAAAACAACTGCATGCTCACCTTTAGAGTCGTGATAAAAATTCGTGTAAGTACTGGCCTGATTTCTCAAAATCTGCATGGAGGGTAAGCTAACAGGAAACGTTC
>JAZGTH010000038.1:3472500-3540000 GCA_036877525.1 Chromobotia macracanthus
TTTAATCACACTCTGCTTTATGCTGCGTCTGAGAACTATGACACTTTAGCTGACACCACAATCGGTTCTGACCTGCTTCACAGTTTTAGAAGAAAACATTTCTCTGGTTTCCAGTGCTGTGTACACACACTTCAAGAACCTGCGCACACACACACACAATCTGGGTTTAAAAGACAGTGCTGAGTAATTTGAGCTTCTAAAGCGGAGCATTAAATATGCACCAGACAGCTCATAGAATGGAGAGCAAAGCCCTGAATAAATAACCAAACAAACAACAGACTACCAGCCAATCTACAAATCAGAGCTGTCAGACACTGAGTGGAGATAATAACACACACACCTCAGGCGTGTGTATTTATGGGTCCCAATTGTCCTCCTCTCTTTTACTTACACACACCCACACACCCAGACTCCACTCCATAAAAGAACTCTGTATATCACCCTGACACTCATGTACAAAGACTGCAGCTGGTTCCTTCGTGGTTCCTCTTCATAATGTGGTCCTACAGAGCTGCAGGACTCAGATCTAATATATCTAGGCCCAAAAGAGAGCTGCTTAGCTGTCTACAAACTCAACAAGTGAGATGAACTGTAAAAAGAATGGAAGGGAATTTTAATGATACAACGTCAATTGTAGGATGATGGCTAAAGGCTTCTGACATCTCTTGATAAACCAGCAATAACAAACAAAGAGGGAAACAAAGAGCAATGCAACAGCCCCCCCCCCAACGCAATATCCTTACAAATGGCAACTCTTCAGTGAGTTATTTGAGGCACCACCAGAAACACGACTACCACTCACTGTGGATTCCAACAGAGTGCGACATTGCTGCTAATAAGTGCAAAAAATACACAGCGCACAAAAATACTGTGGTGAAATATCATGTGCGTATGTTGATATGTTGAGTATAAAAGATGATGCAGTTTGTAAGATTCAGTACATACAATGGCCAAAATATGGCACGAGACAGTATCATTTTACTGCCCACTGTTTGAAACAGTCTTTATCCAAGATGTTACCTAGGTAGGCAAAAAATTCCAGAACAAACATTTCCATTTTACATGTAGTAAAGACACTCATCTAGGGCCCTTCAGAAACAACATCAAAAATGTTTGGTTGCGTTTCACTGTCTGACACACATAAATGCCCTTTTGTCCCTTTCTTGTCACTGTTTTCAGCAGGCGAGACACTGTTTGACTGACAGCTGTTTGTAGCCACTGTGTGTGGAATAAAAGTCAATCTGTGCTGTGTGGAAAACATCATCTGAAGCGACTGCACACTGAATCTGCTTCTCTCATTTCACAGAACTGTTTCGATTTGACCTTTCATAAACAAGCCACATTAAACATCCTATAAATATTCATTGGGCTGAATTCTTTCTGAATATGCACATTTTGCCTTAATTTGCATATATTTGTTGACCTACACAGAATGTTTACCTGCAGAATTCCTTTAAAAAACCTCAAAAAGCATCTCAAGCTCAAACCAACAGCGAGGGGACGATCTGTGCGGAAGATGTAAGCTAAAACCCAGCTAACAAGTTTCAGTTGTGAGAACGTTTTCCTTACATTTCCATTAAGTAACAAAAACATTAGTGTTATTTGAAAAGTTCTAGAAACATTCAAAACACCCAGTTTTTTTGTATTAACATTATTGTATTGTTTGTTATTAAAACTTTCTGTAATTCTGTAACGTTTTTAAAATGTCAGACTAACAACTAACAATAACATTTTTGATATGTATGATATATAACAGTATAAAAGGTTTACTAATGTTACTGAAAAAACGTTTGTAATAACTTTCCGAGAATTAAAAAAAAAACATTAGCCAATGTTCTGAGAACGTTCCCTGTCAGCTGGGTAATATTCCAGTGACATCTAGAGCAGTTGAAGACAGCAGATCAGTCACACAATGTTGTGTATGTGTGTCATTGAAACAATTGTGTTTACACAGAACAACACATTGACCGTTCCACACTATTCTAAAGACTGAGAAAGTTTAAAAGTGTGCTGATCTCTGCCAACAGCCTTTCTCATTTAATCCAGTCAATGAAAATAACATTACAATAATATCACACGCTTGTGATCATTCAGAGAAAAGATACAACAACTGCAATTCATTCATTAAGAACATGAGTGAGTGATTATCTGAAATAAATCAGAATGAAGCAGTTTATCTGGGTCGCATGCAGGCGTGACCCAGCAGCTGATCAATCACTGCTCTGTGTGTTGAGCAGTTTGACTGATTAGGAAACAGATTTCTCCCTGCGTGTTTCTGGCTCTGGGCCTCATACAGAGACTCTGGTGCTGGAGAAAGCTTTCTAAACCATTACCCTGACCCGATCGGTGACTGACCCACGCTTACCACTGACCTGACGGGCCCCTGAAGCAGAAGAACCCAGAAGAACATGTGGTCTGCTCAGGATAACTGAAGTAAATAAGAACACATTGAACAGAGCTTGTGGAAGAAAACAGAGCAATCCATTAAACCTTTAAAATGGGATTCATCATACTTAAACATCATGTGAGCTTCGCAGGCGAAAGTGTTACTGCTCTTTCATAACATAAGAGGGCTTCATTGAGTGCTGATCCACGTTTGTGTCAACTTTTTCTAAAATTCCTTATAAAATGTCTCATAATGAAAAATCTGACCTTTTGATCAGACAGACAGGGTAAATAGACATTCAGACGGGATAGACAGACAGACATATGGACAGACAGACAGACAGCGAGACAGACAGATAGGCAGACAGGTATAGACAGGCAGATGGATAGATAGAGTGACGGACAGGACAAAGACAGACCAATATAGACAGACAGAGACAGACAGACAGAAAAACAGACAGAGAGCCAGATAGAGAGAAAGACAGGATAGACAAGTCAGACAGATATGATGGGTTAATAAACATAGACAGGTTTATCTCTTCTTATGTGATAACAGATCTCCCAGAATGCTTTGCAGCAGCTGTCCTTATATGCACTGTCCAATTCTGATTACTTCTAAAGGAAATGGATTTCATTTTTTCCTACTTTTATTCATTTTTGTCCTGCCATCTGATTTGCTCTGTTCCGCTGTACACACTCGTACAGTTACAGCATCATCAGAGGGGTCGTATATCACAGGAGCACACCTCGTTTCTGTATTCACATTCACAATGATTTTTTTTGTGCAAAACGCACTATAGCAACACCCTGGGAACTGCCCACAACACCCTAACATGTTATTGCCAGGGTGATCTGGACCGTTTCTAGGTGGCTGCTGTCAACCTACAAACCCCTAAATCTTAATGCTATTCTCACTCCTTCAATGTAAATCTATGTGATTTATATCTGGCTTCACCACCCACCAGTCTGATAAAGTATTAGCATGTCTCTGATCAACAGACCACATGATTTCCCAACAAATCTATAAGCCAGTGACTCAGCTAGAGGTATGTGGGGTACTACATGTACCGTGGGGTACATATGGAGAAGTTGCTTTTGTTTCTGCTTGATTTATTTAAACTTAATAAACAGAAATGATGGCTTTCAATGTCAGATTAAATATTCATCTTTATTAAATCAGTGGCTCTTAATCCTGATCCTATGGACCCAAAAACGCTGCACATTTTGAGGATTTGAATTTTATTTTAAATTATATTCACATTTTGATTTTACCTGGACCTCTTCTTTCTGTTTACAGACGTGACGTAACAACAACCAATGATTTTACGGGAAATCAGACCCGACAGCTTAAAATAAATCATTATTGTTAACTTATTGTTGTAAATTAGAGTAAGGTTGGTTAGAGTAAAGGAGATTGTGTTGAACACTGATCCGTTATGTGCTTACTCAATAACTCATTTTTTTTATTTTTAACCAAAAATGGTTGCAGCTTTAACATAATAATTCACAATTCATCTCTGACTTGATTTCCTATGAAACATTGTAATAATGGCCATTTGAATACTAATAATAAGAAAAGAAAGGATACTCATATCTTACCGATTGTAAATGTATTCAAGACAAAGAAGGCTGGGAAACATCACCCCACTCTCAAATATGAGGACTCCACAAATATGAGGTGTGAAAGTGGGCGTCCAGAATCACATGAACTAATGATTTCACCACGGCTAAAGGCAAAGAATTTCCACATTTAAAGCACATCTCAAAGACATTCAGCATTGTGAGAGAACTCACAGCTGGAGATTATCCACCCTCAACATGAGTCCAAACATCTCTCATCGCACACAGAAACTCTGTCCTCTCCTGTTTCTACAGCCTTGTGAACGTGATGTAAACATAAAGATCACAAGAGACAGAGCTGGGACACGTCTAAGAGCGAGCACCATAGGCAGGGCTTGTTTGCATTTTTCAAATGTGTTATTAACCAGCGTTAAAACACACTCACTTTTCAAACCGCAGGCCGTTATGACTGATGAGAGAGAGAATTCACACTGCACAGTTTAAGAAGTTAGAACTGCATTAACTTACAGAAGTGAATTGGGTTTGTGTGTATGAAAATCAGTCAGAATTGAAGCCTGCCTGTTATTTTGAGGATTTTTTTAAGAAAGAAAGATGGTTCAGCAGATATACATTCAGAAAGTGAAACATAATCTGAGTGATTTAAACAAGCAGAAACCAGCTTAACCAGCGCTGTGTGTTGTGGGTACAGTGTGTAGACCTCTGCAAGTGTGGGCAGTGTCTAGCGTATAAGTGTATGTTTCTGCAGAGCTCTGCTATGTTTGTTTGTGTGTCTATGTGTGCTATGTCAGATTATGCATGTATATGACGGCTGTAGGTATTTGTTATATAACATTATATGTATAGCTTTATACGCACAGAAACTGAGTGTGTGTATGCTTTTCCAAGCCTTTTTGTGTGTGCATATATATTTAGAGCTGTCTATGTATGCTTACGTTTGACAAACACACGCCAACACACACTCACAGCTTTATGCAATGTTTATCAGTGTGTGTGTTTATATAAAGCTCTGTGCATGTGTGTTAGTGTGTACATTCGTTTTTGTGCGCACGTATAAAGATATATGTGCTTATCTGTCTCTATATGAGTATGCACATATTTACAGCTGTATGTAAATGTGTGTGTGTGAGTGTGTGTATAGAGCTGTCCTCTCTATTGAAGTGTGTGTCAGTTTCGACAGCTCTTATGGTGAGTGTATCTCTCTCAATTCTACAGTCTGTGAGGGGTTGTCTGTCCTTTCACCCCTCTTGTCAGAGTGTGGGGAACACACGCCGACAGAATACAGACCCAGCCGTGCACCCTCCTCCATTACAACTCAACACAGCCCAGTCGCAGCAGCCTGACTTACTTTTACTGAAAAAACCCGAGTGCTGAGCTGAGCCAACATGGCTGCTCTGTGGAGGCTAATGGGTGAGGTTATTTTATTAATATGCTGATTTTACATCGGGTGACAGGCATCATCTCTCACCCTGAGGGCGAGATATAATCTTACACACACACTCACACAATGATGCGGACTCCCTCCAAGCAGGGTCAAAATAACAAACCCAGCTGTGCGTTAGACAGATAGAGTAAGAGAGAGCAACGAGTGAGGGAAGAAAATAGAGAGAGAGAAAGACAGAGCGAGAGAGGTAGAAAGAGTTTAGTTTGGTTTAGCACAGCACCATGCTGCTCTGTATAGAGTAGCATGCATGCTTTGCATTCTAGTGGGCATACAGATGACCTAATACACTGGCCAAAATGTGCAGTACACAACCAGAGTACACTGTGTGGAATACCATATCCCATAATGCAATGCGCTCGACTTCCACTAGTCTCCACGTCCCATGGAACAAACCAGAAGCTGTTTTTTAATCACTTTCATTGAGTAATTTATGTGATGTGACTCAACAGGGACCTTGCGATATTAAGTGATCAATATTCAATATTTAAATTTATTTCCAAAATAATAACTTGGCAAACATAATGAGGTCATGTGACCTCACTGTGTGACAGAATACTACTGCCCAGCATTATGCATGCTGTTTCACATGCTCTTTTAAATATACATTATACAGTATATAGTCTGCAGTACACCAGTATTTCATTCTGACAAAGGCCAGGAAGATAGATACACCAAGATGAAAGCTGAGCTTCCTTTGAGACACAAGCTGATAGCTTAGACACCTTCATTAAACCAAAGAGCAATTACTCTAATCAACCTCTAATCACCCTCTTCAGATCCAGATCGACCAATGAAAGAACAGGAAAAGCAAAAGAGGGTGGGGCAGTTTGAAACCAGACGCTCATAAACAAAAACAGACTCATGAACATTAAAGGATCCTTATTATCCCAGGTTGCCTGTGCTGGTAAATTCAAGCCTGAGGAATTTATGGAAACTTTACAAGCATGCAGTGTGTGTGTGTGTTTAGACTGCAGTATATTACTCCACCAAAAGCCTTTATGGGAACTCACAGATCAAAGCAGACGTAATTAGCGGCGACTTGCTGTGTGCAAAATCGTTAATCCGCTAACACAGTGGCTTTTAATAACTGTGGCCACATTTCTGTAGCAGACTGAACACTATACACCAACACCACAGAAAACCTCAGCACTCTTTAATCTTACTGATTTATGACTTTATCACCTCCCCCACATCACTGAACATTCCAGAAGATATCTGACACTGTTTCTTAACCTGGACTACACAACACACGTTTTTGTCATTTTTGCGTTTTTTACATGCGGTTCATTGTTAGTTCATGTTAGCTTATGCAGAACATAACATAACATTGTTTGTTAACATTGTTAATTGGCAAATTGGCTCTCCTTTGTGTTACTATGTCAAGAGAGAAAATACTGCACAAAGCAACCAAACCACAGCCAATCAGGGCACTGATGTGGAGTTATGTGGAGTGGGATTCTGGACCAATGGGATTTCACTGTGGGCAGGGCTATCCAGGGCGAAAGATGAAAAATATAAACCAAGTGAGCAGACATCATGAGAATCTCTCAGTTGATAAGAGAACCTTGCCTGAGGATGCCAGTGCACTCAGAAAAGCTGGCATCTGTGTGTGTGTGTGTGTTGAGACACCTGTGGTCCTTAAAGTTGGCCTCCCACACCAAGAATAGTGAAGGTAAAGCCAACAGTCATATCTGTTTATTGATCGTGGCAGATGGCTGTCAATCAATCTTATCAGCTCTCAACACGTTTGGTCCTGAGGGAGCCAATATGGCACAGACACTGAGCGAAGGCTGAATTGACCAATCAGAGACCTTGACTGAAGAATATGACCGTGTCTGGGTCCATGAACAGCTAAATAAAGGAATGAAAGAGAACCTGTGTGTGTGTGTGTGTGTTGTTAGTGCCCACAAATGTGTCCACAAGGACAGTAAAACCTACAATCTTCTACCTTGTGGGGACCAGCTAATAGTCCCCATGGGACAAATGGCTTAATGAACATACTTAATAATGTTTTACTAAAAATGTAAAAATATAAAAAGGTTTGAGGTTAGGTTTAGGGGTAGGAGACAGAAAAAAATACTAACAGTATAAAACATCAGAACTGAACAAAACATCCTTAAGTGTGCGTGTGTACAGGTTCAGCTATATCTGTGAGGTCCAAAATATCCTCACTATTTCAGAATGTCCTCACTAATTAAAATGCTCCTAAATGTTTCAGCTGAAGTTAGTATTTAAATCCAGAGATGTGCACAGGTTTCTGTGACGGTTAGGTTTGGAGGGAGGAGATGGGTTAAGACAGTGTAAGTCTATAAGATATCCTCACTAACATTGTGAAACAAATGTGTGTGTGTGATGGCATTCTAAACAAACTCTGATCCCTCAGACAAGTAAGCACCATAACTGCTGATGTTGTTTAATCACACTGTATTCAGAACAGTGCTCAGTCAGTGTAGCTGTGTGATGACCACTACATGATCAACAAATAACAACAACATATGCTGCTTCTACTCTGAAACATGACTCTACTGTACCTCTCTCTCCCAAACCCACTGCACAGACACTTAACTATTTTAATCCTGAGTAAATCTATTCAAACTGGAATTTCAGCTGCTTTAAACCTTCTCAAAAACAGAACCCTCAATCAGACCTCAGCTAGAGTCCCCGGTTCAGAGCTCTGCAGGCTGGTTGATGCATTTCAGGCAGGTTTGTTTAGAAACTAAAGGAGATCCCACAGATCCAGCTGTTGTTTGAAGATGGTCCATCTAAAACAGATTTACAATCACTTTAGTAAATGAAATGTCAACTCTACTGAACCCGAACTCTTACCTCGACAGATGTTTCCATTGTCTGGCTCGAACCCCGCCTTGCAGGTGCAGCTCCCAATCGGAACCATCCAGTCCCCGTCACCATTACAGTACAACTTTATGGGCACGTCCACCTCCTCAGAGTTTGGGATGCACATCCCACGCGCGATCACCAGTGAAGTACTCTCCGCCCCCGTCATGGTCTCAGGAAACATGGCAAAGTTCTGCACCACGCTGGGGCATTTCTTATAAAACACCCGCACAGAAAGCAGGGACATGCAAGCGCCGTAGTCCTGGAACGCCAGATAGAAGCCGTTTTTGGACAACGGCCCAAAACTCCTCACCTCTGTGTTCACCTTCATCAGCCTGCCGCCAAAGTCCACCTGGGAGAAGCTCTCGTCCGCGGCAATGGTGTCCACCTTTAGGTACGGAGCCTCCATCCAGAAAGCAGATCCTTTGGTGGCAATGACAGAGTCCGTCTCATAGTAGTAAAGGTTGAAGGTCTCCTTACAGGAACCGGGAACCCGCGGGATGCTGCTGCAGTCTCGTACCGTGAACCGCATCTCAACATAGATGCGCTGAGCACCACGGCGAGCGATGAAAGTGGTGAGCAGCCAGTTGTTCTGGTTGGATTCGAAGACGTTGCACACCTGGTACGTTCTGATGGTGTTTAGGTTCTCATCATAGCCGCTAACTTCCTCCCACTGGAAGAGAAAGACAACAGAAGGTTTTTAGCACAAAATACTTAAGATAAGATTTATAAACGTGTAAAAATATACAAAACTGAATGCAAGGGTGTTAGTGAAACTCGTAATTAATTTAATTACATTATAGCTTTATAAAAAGCCCAGGAGTGAAAAACACCAGAAGTTTACAAACTGAAGATTTCACAAAAATGTTAAAGCTGTCATCTGTAACTTTTGCCTCTCTGTTGCCATCTCTGTTTGAAACATAAAATTGTAGGTTACTTCTGTACTTTCCATTATGTTCAAGTCAAATTTAGTCAAACGGACATTTACATCTTTAACTATAAGACAAGAAAATAAGATGCTACCTACAGCCTTTAGGTAAATAGATTCAACAGAGTCATTCACCCATCAAAATTCTCAGCACCAGACTGAACATATAAATATATCATATACAGCAAAGTAGATCTCAGCAGACTGAAGAGAACGTTCCTGTAAAATAACTTGAATTAAAATGGTGGCAAGTAGAATACAGTTGAAAAATATCACTGCGGCTCCGTCTGATGCTGTAAGTGTGGAACTGTTGTTAGACCTCGGCCTCTCATAAAATATTCATACAAACCGAGTTCCCAGAAATCTCTCCAGCCCCCATTTCACCCACCCAAAAACCCTCTGAAAGCTTTTAAACATGAAATCATTTTGAAATGTTCATTTTTTTCTATTACAAATACGATCAACCTTTTTATGGCACTTCTACTGTCCCTCATTCTGAGTTTCAGATCACAGACTCTGTGGGGTAATCACCTGAGGGGGTGAGAAGACACCACCATCTGCTTCTGTCCAGGCTAAGAGCGGCCAACCACTCACTATTACAATATTACCATATTATAAAATGTGATGCGTAACAAATTTGAGATTATGCACTATCGAATTACAATTAGGAGGAAGTGAAGCGGTATATGGCCGCTGTGGCTGCCCTTTTCCACTCTGTTACAACAGCACCATTAGAGGGAGAGAAAGTCAATTCACAGACTTTCAAGACAGGCAATTATCAATCAATAATTGTTTTTGTGTGTGTAGATATTAAATTTACTGTTAGTTTAGGACACCTGTCTAAAACATGAGGCTAAATCAACAGCAAGATGACAGCCAAACATATTTGCAAAGAAGAATGAAAATCAATCAATACAAAATACAGATACACCATATAATGTAGGCATGAAGAGCTGCAAACACACACACACACAATCTGTCATGGGTTAAAGACTGTTGAAGTCATCTGTACTGTCTGACTGATCTGATCTCAGTCCCTCGGTCCCAGAACGTGACCAATCGCTGCCTGAACCTTTTCAGTTCATCTGTAAACCTGGATAACAGGTACACAACCACACAGCCCCATGGGTAACATTTTAGTCTTTTAACAGAGCGGGCTGATCGAATGAACCATCCTACAATATCCCAGAATTCCCCTGCGGTGGCACAGCCGAGGGAGAGAGAAACAAATACAAGGCTTGTGAGAGGAGGCTTGTGAAAGGGCCCTAAAGTTACACACTCCTGCCTTCTGAAAATACATGTGTGTGTGCCTGAGTGGGCGCTGTTTGTTTTTTGTGAGTAAATGTGGCCTCTGGAGAGCCGTTTATTCACAGACCCCTGCTGAAAGGCACCCTGATCCAAACAAGCTTTGAGATTGTAAGATGGGCTATCTGGATGTGTGTATATGTTTGCCGTTTGTGTGTAGAACAAACAAACATTAGGAAAGAGGAAACAGAAGAAAGGAGAATCAGAGCAAATCTATTCGGAACAGTGATGGATCAGCGTTTGTGTGGCAGACGGAACCTTGGAGGAAAAATCGATGTGTGAGGTGTTGAAACAACAACAACAACAAAAAAAACTGAAGTATAATCTCCACTTTCAGCCTAAAACAGCAAAACATGCTTTCTACTTCAGAAGTACTTTACTTCATAAGTACTTTTAATCATATATAATTTCATAACACAAATTAAAAAATAAATTCTGTTCATAACAATGCCTTCTGTAGCTGAAAAGAGTTCATTTCACTCTTTTCCTGCGATTCGTTTTTGTTAAACATCAGATTTATGTGAACAGGCGCTCAAGAGATGTACACGATAAATGTAACAATCAAACTAATCTCACCATTCAATAAATAACTTTGAGAAATAGAATAAAAAGAGCGAACGAGTGTCCGTAAATCAAAATCAAAAGCCTCTTCAACAATGTTATTTCCATTTTATGACACATCTGTCAAGATTTCCACAGTAATATCTGCACGTTTAATTATACATGCTGTCATTGTACCTCTTTTGACTGCATCAGGTTGAATTGTTCTGCTAATATAAAAGACGGGGACTGTCAGGAACAGGCACAAATTCCACCCCGTCGTTTTTTGCTTTTCATCTTTAAGGACAACATGATCTCAAAATGGACCCTTTTCACTCCCCTAATAAACATTCTTAGTCTTACTGCGCACAATTCACTCGTTCAAAGTGTCAAAGCTATTGTAACCAAGTGGGCAGGGAAAATAACACTGACCAATCCAATTAACTACAAATGATTACAAACAAACAAATCCCGCCTATCCACCTTATTTGCAGTGTGTGGTCGTGTCCAATTGTAAAATCTGCTTCTCATTATTTTCAGCTGTACAACACAGTTATGCTGCTCGATGTTACTAACCTGTATTTCTTACCATATTATATTATTTTATTGTCGTATAAATGCCCTGGTTTGTAGCACAAATAGTTTTACAATTTACTGCACTTTCTGCAAATTCTTATTCTCCTTATTCTTATTATACTGTTATTCTCCTAGTTACAGTATATACACACAGCATATACATATACAAATGAATTGGAAGTTTCGCAATGTCACAGAAAACAACTTACTAAGAGATTCAAAAATAGGTAAATATTATTTCATGCAAAAACACATTATTATTATTATTATTATTAAGTCAAATGCTATATCACGCATAAATCACAGGCACGAGGGAAAAATAAACTGAACAAAGCACGCTGCAAAAGCGCAATAAAGGATTCAGTGTGACAGGAACAGGGTGTGTATCGTTGGCAGCAGAGAGATGGTGGAGCTGGAAGGCATTACTGCGGAGAGGAGGAAGAGGCGGGGGTGTGAAGAAGAGCGAGATGTGTGGGGGGGGTGTTGCATATCTGGCATGATAAATGAGTTTACAGAAATTCTGGGCACAAATGAAAGCCCTGCCAAAGCAACCCCTCCCCCACACCTCTGTAATGATGATTTATCTGTATTAGAGGGACCCGTCCAATCCGGCCCTTCTCTGCCATTAATACAGCAGGACGCAGGCCCGCTCCCTCCCCACCCTGATCTCTGGACGCTTGTCTCTCTGTCTGCTGAAATGACCACAATCACTCAGCCGGCTCACGCCACAGGCTACAGCGGACAGAACCCAGCGCCACCTCATACATCACATCAGCATCAGAGCTGTGCTCATAAAACACGGGACGCGTGCATGGAGACACACTCGCACGTCAACACTAACATACTAACATATCATCATCTCTACAGCCACAGTGCTGAGTAAAGCTCCATCACACGACTTTCTGAAATCAATGAGTAAAGTTCTTTCATTTTATTATAAGTAAACTAAGAATTAAGACTGATGCAATTACAAATCACCCAAACTACTCGTTTTAGAAATGTGTGCTTTACCAAGCTACTGGTTAGCACTACATCCTTAGTAACATTCAATACACACACACACGTTAAAAATGTACAAATAAAATATAATTTTACCAACATATTCATTTCAATTTCATTTTTGTTTTTGATGTAGATGATTTGGAGCAAATAATGAAGAAAAAAGCAGCCAATAAGAGCGCAGGATAGAGGGGAACTCCTTCAGACCGCTTTAAAAATCTTCTCAGGATGATTCCTCAAGAAACTGAGTGATGGAAAATGTCTAGAAAATATACTTTATATATTTAATATTGAATAAATATTGAATATGCTAGAATATATCCTATTTTACCTTATTTTTAATTTTCTATAGCCACAACAAAATTCCTAAAGTTACATTTGTGTTATTTCATAGTTTTGTTTACTATTTTACTATTTTTTGTTTACAAAGTTTACTATTATTCATAAATTTAAAAAAAATATGAACAAAGAAAAAGTGTTTCCAAACTTTTGACTGGTAGTGTATACAGATGTACACACACAAACACACTCAGGACACACACACACACACCAACAATTTTGCTCCAGACACACATACATACATAAATACACACACAAATAAACAGAGAAAAACAGAAATCGCAATCTCAGATTCATTCTATAAACACTGATGAAGCCGTTAAAACTGTCCAGCATGCAGGACAGAAGTGAAATGGTTTTGAGGGCCTCTGGCTTGGAGCACAATAATCACGCTCATAAACTGTTGAGCTACATGTTTCCTCAACTGAAACTGCCTGCTTCTCCAGCCTGGATTTACAGATCCGACCAGATGAGAGAGCAACGGCAGATCCATCAGAGAGAAAGATGTGGACAGACGTTCTCCACTTTTACAGATTTCATTTGGAGAACGTCATTATCCAGTGGAGTTCTTGTTACACTGCTGAGTAAATTTCCCCTCCGGGATCAATAAAATACATCTAACTGTTATGGCCGAGAGGAGGACCTGTTGCCCGCCCAACCCATTAATCTCCACACAGTCAGACATTAAACACATGAATTGAGTTAGCGGCGCACCTGCATCTGAGTGCACAGTTAAAAACTCAGAAATTAAAGTCCCCATGACCACAAACATGAAAGCAAAGCAACTCTGGAGAACCATAAAACATGTGAACAAAACCTCTTAGATTTACATTGCAGGTGGGACCTGAGTGATACCAGGCCAAGAGTTAAAAAACTATTGTTGCAACTGGCTACTTAATATTGTAGAAAGTCTGAGATTTTTTTATTTGGACCGCTTAGTAACCACTTGGCAAAGCCCTAGCAACCAACCAGAAAACCTTATCACCATAGCAACCTCCCACAGAACCCAACATTTTAGGAAATGATTCTGGTTTAGGCAAACACCACTCAAACTGTCCTCCTAAAATCAAGTTTATTTTCTTTTCCAATTTATCACTGTAAAGAAGAAGGGGAAGCAGACTGGACTCAAACTCATATTACCAGAATGAGCAACTCAATGCGTCAAACCGCTACACCACAGCTTCATCCTCCCTGTCGCTATTGGGAAGTGAACATAAAGAACAGAAAAGAAAAAAGCAAATATATTCCATCACCATAGCAAGAACGGAACTCTACGGGATCCAGACATTTATTTCCCATCTATGACAAGCTTTTAAATAGCCCTGTATGTGAGGCTGTGTATATTTAACTCCACAGCCCGTGAATATGTGCGTTAAAAGTGTTCTTAAGCTGAATAATTCATACGTGAGATGATAGTAAACATGGTCTGCAGGAGCAGTGAAGCGATTCCAGCTATCTGCCTGAGGGAAAACGGACACATTATGGATCAAATACTGCTATATATTTAATCAAAGACAGATAAAGTCAAGGCAATGAATCAGACTCGTTGCCAGGAACCATTTCTCCTGCTAAGAACTGTATGATATCACTGCCCATGGGCGGAGCCCCGGTTCACGATCTGTTGAGGGGTGGGGCTTCAAAGATTTTTGAAAAAGATGTGTTCTCAAAATATATCTGTCACTAAACAAACAGCTGTCGGACATTTTATCTGGAGTCCTGTAGACGTGCCATATTTTATAATAGCAGAAAAATGGAGACGGGGCGTCTTAGCACTTAATGTTTATATTAATGACCATAACAGAGAGGAAACATCCGTTTTGCCCAGAAACCCAACGCCTACTGCTGTTAGGACTCCAACATGACACTGCTCATAACATTCATCATGCTGGTGTCCTGCAGAGAGAGAGAGAGAGCGAGAGAGCGAGCCGACACAACCATCCAAACACCCGAATAAGATCAACAGGAGGTGTCTGTTCTGCTTAACAGATAAAATACAGACAGAAACAAATATCAGCTGAGAAAAGGATGAAAAGAAAAGTTTCTGTGGGAAACTTTGCTTTTTCTGGGACACATTAAAATCAAATATATAGCTGCTTCTGCACCCTAAATTAAAACATATCCAAATAAAACAATAAAAAGACAAATAAAACAATCCTTTTTAGGATAAAGACAAATTCAATCCATTTTAGAAGTGAATGCAAAAGTAAACACATTACATATTAACACAACAAATTAAAACTCAATTTACAATCATAATAGGATTTTAAATCCACATCTTAAAGCTCCAAAATGTACAGTAAACAGAATACAACACTACTGTATAGATGTACAGACTAAGGCTGTAAAATATATTCTGTAAATATGGTAGCTTTAGTAAAGTTTACAACCAGACACACAATAGCCAGGTAGACAGTACTGTCAAATGCTTGTGTTGTGTTCTTCAACCTCCTACTAATGACCAAAACTACTTAAGAGTAAAGAGTTGACTTGAGTACAGTAAATGTAGTACAGTAACTGATTCAGTGCTGGTTCATCTGAGATTTTCACCACATACCTTTGAGATGCACAGAGCAAGACTCCAACAGACCACACTAACTGGTTATTTCAATGATAAAGGGAAATGAAATACTTCCATGACTCAGAATAATGCTTATATTTCATTAGTCAACGTGATCGACAGAAATACTGAAAGGGATTATTCTGTGGTCTGTAACTTTAGACAGACAGAAAGAAAGACAAAGAATCCAGATGGTTATCAAACCAATAAGGCAATCGTCACGGTTGCAGACATTCTATCTGCTATCAGGCAAATCCAGGCTGTTCATTTTTATTAGAGTGTTTAACATTGTGTGTGTGTGTGTGTGTGTGTTGAGAGAGAGAGAGAGAGAGAGAGAGAGAGACAGTAACAAAGCTTTGAGAGGAATCCACAGAGTCAAGGTTCTCTGTATTGTCACACTGAACTCTTACTGTTAGAACAGCAGAACTGTCTGTTCTTCCAACAGTCTTCACTAACAGTCACGAGTTCTCAGTAAACTCCAGCTCATCTCATAATCACACATGATTATGGTGTGATGCCGATGGCCCATGTTTCAGTGTGATGTTCCAGTGGCAGGACACTTTGTGCTGCTTCAACAGTTAAGTGTCGAACCTCCTGAGGTACAGCACTCAACCTCATGTCCTGATTAGAGGCCCAAGCTCATAACCAATGGACAAATTCAATCAAGTCACATCCTTCTGAAAAGCATTTACAACTCAACGCCACACCTTCCAAGACACCCTAAATACACCACAGTATGTAAAAACTATTTGTTGAATCTTTGATTTTGGCTCTAAGTTTTTCATTTGCGTGTTAGATAAAAATGGTTTTGAAGCATTAATCGACAAAAATGACTAAATATTTTCTCTCTTCTCAAAGTAAAACTGCCCTAATCCCTAGACCCACACAATCTTTCTTCTTTTGCATTTGTTTATGGGCTTAAAGCCACCATTGTCCGCTGTCAGTATAAGGCTTAACAAAGCCGCAAAAAACGCACTCCGAAAACCTGGTACAAACAGAGTAAATCCAGCTGAAGGCTCTTCAAAGACAACAGATGGTTCTTTTGTACAGAAATGGACGGTTTCATGAGCTCAGGCGAAATCTAAGGAAGAACCGTTAACAAACGTCTTACCTTTGTTTCAGACTAGAAAGTAAAATTAAAGAGAAATAAAGCAGACGGGCTGAAATGAAAGTGTGTCTGGACTCAATTTAGGAGGAATAAGGGTGAAAGGCGGGCTACAAAACCATCATTCCACACATCTGTCTATATCAACAATTAAAAGCACGTGTGAAGTTCAGGTGTTCACTTATGTGTGAACTGAGGACCACGGTGGAATACAGATCTTCAGAAATGTCCAGTTTCGTTCTGAACTGATTTCTGATTTGCCAACTCCTAAAACATTGTAAACTACATCACACAAAAAACACACTTCATGCAGGCAGTCAAAAGTCTGGTTCTGCGAGACCAGGGACATTGAAACTAGGTCTCAGGAACCTGAAACTGCAGAGAAACTTGTTTTAAGAACAGAACATGCCCCTCAAAGAGGCCTCAGTTGTGCGATGTATTTATGTAGCATTGTTACTATGTATATAAAGAACAAGACATTAAATATACAAGAAAGAAGGGCAGATATTATAGTCTACATCCAAGTTATTGAGGGCTGGAAATGCAGCAGGCCTTGAAACATCCATTCTCGTGCACACCTCGACATGAGATGGGAGAGAAAAGCCTGTCCACTCCACCACATGTCACTAAGTGTTAAATCAAAACCGTACAAACACATACACTCTCATCCATATGGGCTCTTAAGTGTCCCAAAGCACTTAACACTGAGAAAACACACACATGTTGTGCCTCAAAGTGTGTGAGAAAGGTGTGCACATTGTGTAGCACTTGTGTTGCCTTGAACTGAGTGGAAAACAGTTAAACTAAATGAGCACCAGTGAAGAAAACCTATTTTAAAACACAAGATATTTGTGTAACACTCACTCACTACACGTAACTCAGGCACATACTACAGTACACAGGCTGTGTATTACTGTAACACTACAAAGCAATGTTGACATCGTGAGTGACTTCCAAAGCATTGATATCCTGTTGCTAGGGTGTTCTGAGTGGTTGCCATGGCATTTCTACATGGTTTCTAAGGTTTTAAAGCACCAAGCACACCTTAGCGACTGCATAGCAACATCTCAGCAGCCACCCCAAAAAACTACAGCATCCCACAGGCAAATTATACCCATGCATGAAATTTTTTTTTAAATCTTAAAGAAACTTTCTGGAAAAATGGGTCAATCAGAAACAGTCACATATGACATCACACGATTAACATTTGCCTGCCCGCATTCACACGTCAAAACATCATTTTTAATCATGTCACATGAGAGGAGGCTTCCAATCGTAACTGAGGTCATTTACATACAGAAATCAGTATCAGATACAGAGTACAGTGACACAAACAGCCTGTTTAACTCCAGAGAGAATAAAGAGTGAATAAAGGTGAAACGTGACTACGTCTAAAGAAAGAAATAATACCATTTCTTTTTCAAATAAGGAGTTTTTAGATTCTTCAGTCGGAGAAGCTGTGTCTCATTTCCATTCCGTTTGAGCAACACCAGCCCTCTGGAGAGGAGACTAACCATTTGAAGGTGGCTGAGAAAAGAAATATAGATAAAAATATATTTTGACCACTGGACAGATTCTGTGTCGCCCTGCTTTTCCCTCTTTTTTCTGTTTTTTCCACTGACAGATTTCATTATAAAAGAGAGAGCGGTTGTCCCTAAGGAAATATGTGGTGTCTGTACAATATCTGCTCTAAGACATCAATAAACGCCTAGACTTCACTTCTCAAATATGTTTGGGAAGCACACAGATGGTGTCTGCAGCTACAGGAAGCTCTTCAGCTCTATTTCCTGTAGACGTGTGGCATATAGCAGGTCAGCTGCAGGTACTTCCTGTTAGCTCAGGGTAAAAGTGTCATAATGATAAAAACAACACCACACGACTGTAACGGTTTACAGTTACTACATGAGGTCTCGGGGAAAAATCGTCTTCAGAACACGGCAGGTAGATATGAAGCTGTTCTGCTTCTTTTAAAAACCTTTTGAAATAAGTTTCTCTTTCTTTCTGGCATTTTTAAAACTTACTCTGCAATTCTCTCCTATCCTTGATGTTTTTTGAGGACTTTTTTTGCACTTGCTTCGACAGAACGAGTATTCATTTACATTTGAACTGCACACACACAGAAAGCAACCATGTTGTAACTCTGTTCCTCTGTACCCCACTGTACTGTATTCCACTCCATTCTAGAACAGAGGGAGAACAGGTCAGGACACATTGCAGTCCTGGATTTGTGCAGGTTGCAGGCTGGATTCGAACATACAGTTCCTGCATTCCACAAAGGCTAAACATGTCTGAAACATGCACTGACTGCTTCAAACTCTCAAGGTTTAAAAACAAGACCAATGTGGATGAAATACACCATAGGAAGATGAAGGCAGGCATCTGAGAGAGAGAGAGATAGAGATGAGTATTATGGGATGAAACAGAGGTTGTGAGGAAAACTGTTTAGAGACACTTTCAGAAGAACACATGAGCGGAGCGACTAGACACTTCAATTAAAGCCTTTTACACCAACACACACACAGCTACAGCCCAGACGTCTCAGTTGGTCAAGAACAGAGTCCACTGCAGGGAACACAACTCATGAAACACAGAGACAGAGAAACACAGACGGGTTAGTACGAAACAAGATTTTAATCTTGTTTAAGATTTTTATCTTGTTTACTGTAAATTTGGTATTAACATCTGGGGTTTTGTGTGGGCAGCGATGAATACAGGTGTGAAGACGTCTTATGAGTCTTTGTTATGCATTGTGATCTGACCTTTTAAAACATCTTTAAAAATGCTTAGGGGTGTATACGGCCAGTCACATTTGTAGTGTGCACGCTAACACGTTGTTATGCACCATTTTTTTTATTCATTAAACAATGTTTAAGTGTTTAACAATGAAAAGTGAACTGGAAATGTCACGACACAACCTAGCCTATTAATTCATGTAACGTGTGTGTCCCCTCCCCTACACATATTCTGATTTGTTGCAGAAATCAAACAAAAGACTGAGCTTGCTGTGACAGTGGGGGGGTCGTGTATGTGTGGAACACACACACTTTAAATGCATGTGCACATGCTTAGTATGTCAAGAGCACGTCTCAAAGTCTCTTGGGAACATTATAGACACACAATGTGACACTGAATTAAATATGGGCTGCTGAAGAAGCAGCTGACCTCTGACCTTTGGGTGAAGGATGGGGCAGGCAGGCAGGGTGAAAGGTGACAGCAGACGCAGATGAGAGAGAGAGTGTGTGTGTGTGTGTGTGTGTGTGTGTGTGTGTGTGTGTGTGCCTTTTTAGCAGCAAGGCAGGGGTCTGCAAAGAAAACTGAGATTTTAGTGATTCTAGATGAGAAGGGGGGGGTTAATGGAAGTGTGTGTGTTTTTGTGTGTGTGTGTTGGTGGGGGCAGCTGTGAGATTTTGTCAAATGGTGAGAAAAATGGTGAAAGCAGTCAACAGGGCATGTGAAGGATGAACAGGGTTAAACCTCCTCCCCTGAAAAACCAAACGAGGAGAGGAGAAAAAGAGGAGAAATGAGAATAATAGGGGGAGAAAAAGAGGAGAACTGAGAATAAGAGGGGGAGAAAAAGAGGGAGGCAGCAGTTCTCTGGACCCTTTATAAATCACTGCATTCAGCACAACAAGATAATAACTTATTTTCATACAGGCCAAAAATAGCTTTAAACACTGTCTGATAACCAAAATAAAACAGAATAAAACAGGAAAAAATAATAATAATAAACTTGACTTCTTCTAGAAAGATCTAATAACCTACTGAAAATGTGACATGAGGATTTTGAGATGAGTTTAACATCTGCCCAGCAAAGGTGTGATCACTTAAAAAAGGCTATAGCAAGCAGCGCTAATAAGAGAGAGAGAGACAGAGAGAGAGAAGGTTAGAGAAAGAGAGAGAGACGGGTGGTCGTCTGTGGTAGGACATCTGATGAACTAATGGATTTCCTCTCACAGGTCTTCCTGTCCATCACTGTCAGACATTTGTGTCATATGAGTGTGTGTTTGTGTGTGTGTGGCCTGCAAACACCATCTGTGGATACTTTTATTATTAATATTAAACCACAGCTGGTCAAACGGATGGCTGGAGAGATGTAAAGAAGGGGGGAGGGCTCTTGTGTTCAGTGAATGGACAGGCATGTATATTGTGTCCTAACCAAGTCATCTTCTCTCCTCACTGACTCACAGCCAATCAAAACACACTTGATGTTTAACATACAGCTATACAGCTCTATAGAGATCCACAATCTCTAGTGCTTGTATGTGTGTAACTGTCTTAGAGCGTGATGCATCTTGATATCTATCATTTTAGCCCCCCCCCCCCCTCCCTCTTTCCAGTAAAACATAATGAAATCATATCAAACACAGTCAGTCAAACAAATCAAACCCTGGAGTTTCAGGAGCCCTGGCTGGAGTTCAGTTAAACCTCTGCTGTCATTACAACAGCTCCTGTTCTCCTCTGAGCTACATTTAGATGGTTTCAGAGGGCCTTTTTTTACTTTAAGTGGAGCCATTATGTCATTAAGTCACCTGAATGTGAAGCCTGCAGTGTGATGTGTGTGACGATTGTGCCACGAGGGTTTCACATTGTGCCGTTCAGCACTGAGAGAAAGAAGCGAGCGTATGAGCACGCAAGACACTGATGGCTTCATTTCACTGTTCAGACACTGAAATACTAGCACCTGCAGCACAAACATGTTTTAGGGTGTATTTTAGTGCCAATCTAGATGCATTTCATGTCTCTCTCTCTGAAGGGTGAACAAGAGAAGGTTTCTTTTTAATGTGCTCTTTTAATAATAAAGGACATGCGGTGGGTGTTTTAATGCAGTGGGAGCGTTCTGTAGGTCAGTTATTAAAGCAAACACACACTCACCCCTGATGAAGGGTACGCCGTCCACCCCAGTTCTGCTGTGGCCGTCCGGGTGTCCATCAGCGTTTCTGTAAACACACAAAAAGAAAGAGATTTATCCTCTTTCACGGCAGATCTTCTGTATGTCAAGAGATGGTCTAGGGAACACACAGCACCGTGTAACAGAGTTGTTTTTGAGCAGACACTACAGAGAAAACTCCATTAGAATACAGTACACCAGAGTACAGTAGAGTTACTGTACAGACACTGTAGAGCATGCACACTCCATAAACCCTCCACAAGAGACAGCTTTTCTACAGCACCCACGCCGACCCTGCGTTTTAAAAGACAAGATGCAGGATAAGCTGTTTGTGTGCTCTAACAGGTCAGTTATCATCAGACCTCATCACACCAGATAGCTTTGACATACGCACCACAAAACACAGATAAGATGCTTGAAAACAACAGAACAACTGGGCTGGTACCCGATTCTACCATCAAAGGTCAAATAAACAGATGATAACACAATATCATCATCTGCATACAAGGTCTTAAATGTTAGAAGTAGGGTAGCAGTTTTAGAGAGGCTAGCAATAGCAAGCTAGCTATTAAGATCTTCCTACATCTTCAGACCGTCCTCTTCCAACATATAAACACATACATAGGTTTTATGGTCCTGCATCTTCCACAGAAGATATATTTATATATCATATCAATATATTTACACCACTGTACATAGAGATTGTTATCAATAGACTTTCAACCAGCATAACAAAAAAATGTTCTTGATGAAAATATTGCCTACCCTGCCTTTAACTGATTAAACTAATGTTTTTAAATGTCCTCATAAATATGGTGAAAAATCAACAACTCAACAACTCAAAAACGTCCACAACTCACAAATCATAATTTTAGATAATATTTCTTTTGAAATCTAATAATGTGAGCAGGCTTGTGTGAGGGTTAGGACATAGTACAGTGCATGAGAGGTTCTCACTAGTGTAGCTTATAAGGTTTGTGTGTGTGTGTGTGTCCTTTACATTCATGAGTAATAATTTAAAAAAACAAGGGCACTGAAGAGGAAACTAAACCCTCGTGCTGTCCACTTCACTTCTGTTACGCTGTAAGTCTTTCTGCACTATGACATCATTAAAACACAGAGCGAGTTTCTGGAGTCAAACCGCATCAGTGTAAACAGATCTAGAGAATGTAGAACTGACACTCACCTCCAGCCATTCTTCATCTACCCTTCCCTCTGGGTCTATCAGACACATGCATGCACACGGACACACACGTATATTACACTCTGTGACTTAACTGCGTCCCGGCGAAGTTCAGCTCAGCCTGTCAATCTGGGACAGTAATAAGTAACGTGTGATGTCACAGGAGACAGAAAATATTAAGAACTTCTCCTTCCTCCTCAAAACACAATCTGACTCGATATGCACCTACAGCTAAGTGCCATTTTTCACCTTCTCTCGACGCTCGTCTCTCACTCTACAGTCCATGCTACAATAAGATTTCTGTCATTCAAAACCTGTACGACGTTCTTTCCTCTGTCAAGATGACAGTAAGCAGGAAGAAAGAGATGATGATGATGATGATGGAGAGAGAGAGAAGAAAAGATGAGGAAGGGCAGATGCCAAGCGCTCCACGCTTTCTACTGATGGATTCATAACATGATGTATAATTCCAGGATAATGTGACACTCTCCCATCACTCACCTGCAGCTGATCAGGAAAACATATATTCGCTCATGTGAATCATAAAGCACACTGTCAAGCGGAAGTGGGGAAAGCATCAATAACACTCATAAAGTTTTTATCTGTACGCCAGCAGCAGGTGATGTGGAGACAGTAATACCCACTTAACTTCCCCAAACACCACCAATCAAATTCACAGCCACTTTCTCTCAGTCTACACCTTCATTCGCTGTACACAGGGACACATCACATTTTCAGGCATCAAAGATATTCTAAACAGTAAACAAAGAATGTATTAAATATTCTTAAGACACTTTGTTTGTCAGCAAATTAAAAGAAATAATAAAAAATACTACTTCTTCTCCAGTTCTAATGTGATTACAAATGCACTATTTGTGTGTGCTATGTGTTTTTGTGCTTATTAACGTATCATTGCGAGTCATTAGCTAATGCTAATGTCAGACTGCATTGGACTCAACTGTAAGCATTAGCCAAGTCTCTCGTTCGCTGCCATTAGTGTGTTCTGCACGAGTGGCGAATGTGCTGATGCATATGTAGAGCATTTTAATTCAGTCGCTTATGAAGTTTCATTTCAAACAGACTCCTGTTCAGTAATATTCATCCTGACTGTAGATCTGTTATACATGGCACTCCAGCTAGAGCTGTCCCAGTATCAGATTTTCACTACACAATTATTATGGCCAAAAGAATTCACAATGATGATATTATCATGTTGACTTTTTAGATAACTAGATAACTAAATAATACTGTCAGTCAAATGTATCATTTTGTTTATTTTGTGTTTTTTTTTGGCCAACAAATAACGCTTACAGTCTGAGAGCTTGTAACCACTGTAGCTCTTCAGACAAAATGTTAAACGTGCAATACCAACAGCTACTGTGTTGGAGTGTCAATCAGATACTAGTGCTGAATTATTCATATTACCATACGTGTAGTATTAACACAACATCAGTAATCACGGTTACTATTATCACAGTTATTGTCAATACCAGTATATTGCAACTCCCTTAATTCTCTTACGTCTGAAATAAAGCTTGCTGTGAGATGTAGATTTCATTAACACACAGAGATCTTGTTAAATGATTATATTATAATTGATCATAATGATTGATGATACGCTGGCGGTGATGACAAGAAGAGAATCACTTGATCCATTTCCACATCACTGGGAAGAGCAGAGAGAAAGAGCCAATCAGAGACTGGTGTGGGTGGGGCAAAATGTGACTGCTGGAGATATTAAACACCTGGACGCACATCAATGTCCAGAGACACGCGTGCGGTGGGAAGCCTCTGTTATTAAACACACACACAGGCACAAAATAATTGAATTTGTCTAAATAGCACTGAGTGAGCGTTTGTTCCAGCAGCTGGTGCGTCTGAGGAGAGGGACCTTTGAACACGACTTCCCCTGGAGATACATCCTTCTCATACAGCCCGCGTTTGTGGGGAGAGGGAGGGGGCGATCGGGCTGGTAAGTTCAGGGCTTAATGCGTTTTGAGGTCGTGTCTGCCTAAAGCTCATTAATATGCATCATGTGACCAATAATAAATTAGCACAATGGCGCAAAGGGATCATGAAATCTTGTTAAAATGCAAAATGCCAACAAAGAGATACAAAATGGAGATCACAAAGGTACGAACCTGTGAGTCAGAGCGAGAGAGAGAGCGAGAGAGAGCACTTTGAATATACAGCATATTTTGAGAATAATAGTCATTTATACACTGACTATTTTTTCTCTGTCATTACACAAAAGGTTGTTTTCTGTACTCAGCTCTCCTCACTGAGCAATTGTCCCTTATTTCAAAAGCTCACTCAAATCCTGGGGAACAAAAATAATGGCACGAGGTTTGGTGACTGAGCGCGAGATTTTCAGGATTCATTTCATCTTTGGTCTGTTCTTTATATGATTTCAGAAGACTTGCAATACATAACAGATGGATCCCTCTCAAAATGAAGAAGCTTTGAGGTCCTACAAAACATCTACTATCACAGTGCACAAAACTTATCAAGTCAGGTTTAGAACAAAAATGAGATAATCACATGACAAAATGATCTGCTTTTTTTGCATAAGCTATGGCTTTCAGAGCTTCACTGAGAGATTTCTTTATTCCAGAAGCTTGCCTGCACCCTTAAAACACTTTTTCTCTGTGCTATCTATGCTACAGACAAACAAACCTATCTAAGAACGCAAGCGCACTGATTTTGTTTATTAAATAAAAGCCGACAACTGGACTGATGTCACTGCCCTTAAATAAATCTGCAGATAATGTTCTTCATCTCACCAGGTGAAAGCACAAAGACATCGGTGACAGCAGAGATGTGACCTTCAACACGGCAACCACCGCATTGCTCACCCATTGGCCGATGGGGCCAGTGACCTCACAACCCCAGGAGCACTCAACCCTGTTCTCTCTCTCTCTCTCTGTCATATTTACACTAGTGTTCAGGAGAGAGTAGCCTTAATATTTAATGCTGGATTGTGCCAATGCAGAAAGAGCACATGAAACATTGTGCAGGCCTCTGGTCTCAGATCAATACTGTGATCCTCACCATGAAATTACCTACACACACACTTACACACACACACTTACACACACACACACACACACACACACACACACACACACACATACACACACACACACACACACACACACACACACACACACACATACACACACACACACACACATACACACACACACACACATACACACACACACTTACACACACATACACACACACATACACACACACACACACACACACACACACACACACACATACACACAGTGTAGTGTTATATTGACCAAAACATCACACACAGGACACAGGGGGTAATCACGAACAAGTATGACCCGGGAGCTTCACATCGTGTCTGCACTGTGCCTCAACAATGTTAAAGCTAACGCTGTTCTAAATAAACGCTTGCAGGGTAAACACAGTACAACTGCCTATCCACTGTGTGAAGAGCAGACATCAGCCATTACAAACATGCTTTTCTTCTGTAATCCTGACACGACACTGGCAACAGGTCTGCAGCTGCAAGCTACTGCAATGGCAAAATAACCAATATATACATTAATGTTCATCCGTTAACATGCGACGTGTAATGAATCGATTAACTGATAATGAAATATGCAATACACAACATGCAATAAAGCTTTAAATGTGTAAAATCAATTTAAATTATATTACAATATATTTAAAAACTAAGAATTATACCAACGTATGTCTCACATTCTTTCGTATCTCTTACAACTGATAGCAGTCTCTCTGTTTTCCACATCAACCTAGAACCGACTACACGTAACTTTATGAAGCATTACAAACATTTGTTAATGCAAACCGTTGCTATACCGCAGTCTTTCGATAAATTGTGCACCATCGACATTGTTTTATCGTTTGTTCGTATATGGATGTGAATTTGGTAGGAGTTTCTTGTGAAGAAAGAACCAGACGGGGCGAAACAGGTCTTGTCTCTGTACGAGAGCCACAAGAACAATCACACACACTTATCAGATACTTCAACACCTGTACTGCCTGCTGATGGGCTGAAAATGAAGCCTGGGCCACTTGTGTATGCGAGATGGGAGAGAGGAAACCCTCAGTGAAGCATGCAAGAGTCACACATCGATGAGCGAGGGAAATCATTAAGTGTGAAAGGGAAGTGTGAGAGAGAGATAGGAATGTATGATTAATCGATTTAAATGTGGAGAAAAATCAGGAACAATGAACACATTATTATGAAAATTCTTGTGCTGGGCTCTAGATTTCAGAGAGAGAGAGAGAGAGAGAGAGAGAGAGCATGAGTGAGTGAGAGAGTGAAATTAAAAGTGGGACTGTTGAGAAAATCAAAATTTCTGTTATTTAATAACAGCAGTTCATTAGGGATCCTGTAATCCACAGTAAGTCTGTTATGAAATATTATTTTTCTAATTGTGAGTTCATGTCAGATGTATGACAAGTCTTTCACAGTGTGAAAGCTTTTATCAATTCCAACACAGGCAAAAAGAAATAAAGTGGACGAGACCGTATGCCACCAATCAGAAATCTCTCAGATTCTCTCTAGGTACGGTAAACCACAACTCAAAGCAATTTAAATGAACAGATCCATGAATTTCCTGAAATCTGTTCTCTCATCCAGCGCTTTACATCCCTGAGCTAAAGTCGGATGAACTCATTCCTGTGAGACAGACTTCCAAAGCGAGACAAACTTCAACCTTGTCAAACACGAGGCCAAAACATAGGATGATGATGGGCTACAGAGAAACACATCTCCCTGAGAATTCCCAACGGCCAATCAGAGCTCAGGAAACAGGTGCAGAATGCCAAAGTAGTCTCTCTCTCTCTCTCTCTCTCTCTCTCTCTCTGTATGGCTGTAGATCATTTGCATGCATTAGCACACTGGCAGTAACAGTGCTAAGTAAAATCATCATCTTTAATTTATCCCATAATCCCTTTCTCATCTTCTCCATCACTACAATGTTCCTTTGCTCCACCTGCTCTTCTCATCCGTCCCCTAATTTTTCTTGTTTTTTCTCATCCTTTATTAGGGCTCTTCCTCTAACTTTAGTTTGTTAGTTCTGCAAGAATTATTTCTTTGGCACTGTTCCAGTTGATGCGGGCTTGCGGCCTCTCCGCTTTGCATTATGGATGTACAGTATTTCATTGCCATATCAGTTAACAAACAAAATCGATCATTATTTATCAATAGTAAAATCATTATTACTGGATATTTAGCACCTGATGTTAGTTATTCAATCATTCGAATTCAAAATCAGCTGAAACTTTTGCACTACAGAGTACAAATAAACATTTAATCCTTTAAGAGATCGTATGAATAGAAATTATGGTAACAACATTATGGTAGGGTTATTCATGTTCATTACTAACTTAGACAAAAATGTACAACATTTACAAAAATTGTCTTAAATCAACATATTTCTACAAAGCCATCACTGTATAGTCAACACTGTAAAGTCCACACTGTAAAGTTAAGACTGTATAGTCCACACTGTAAACTTAACACTGTACAATTAACACTGTAAAGTCCACACTGTAAAGTTAACACTGTATAGTCCACTGTAAAGTCCACACTGCAGGCTTCACAGTGGTTTACCACTCGGAAGTCCATGCAACAGTAGGTCACTACAGTGTGGTCTGCAAGGGCCGATAACGTTTCGAACAGGATCTCTCTCTTCCTCACACAAGTGATCACTTAGCAGCTGTCTGTCTGGCAGGTGAGAGAGTAACAGAGTGAAAACTCCATCAGTTGAGTCTTTACAACAATTACAGCTGTGAGAGTTTCTGCTCTGAGATTCAGCCGCCTAGAAAGAGTCTGAAAGAATTCTGGCTAGGGCACCTTGCAACACAGAAATACAAAATAACACAAGAGGGTCTAAAAGGGTCTTAGAAAGCCAGATCTGCCTGTTTGTAGTTTGAATCAATCTGACCCGCTTTGCTTCTGTCTGTCTTAAATGGATATTTTCTTTTATGGCCTGCACTCTTGGGCAGATCTTTATTTGGAAAACAGCTTTGCTGGTTCTAGACCAACATCCCAATCAACAGATTCAGATTTTAGGATAAGCTTAAGGCAGAGGCTGGAGTTTGAGGAACATTCTTAAGAACTGTTGCTCGCTCTCCTTTGTCCAGCTCAGATGAGCACAGGAACACACAGCACAGTAAATGACATATTCTTGAATATTAAACAGAAGTTGCATCAGACTGCTCATAATTCTGAGCAGTAACTTCTGCTGTACAGTTTCTGTAAGGTTGATTACATCCATTAAAATAAGAATATTAGATGCTGAACATTTACAACACTCACATGCTGGAGTGGTGCAGGGATCTCCGAGCACAGAAATAACACTCACATTTACTGGAGAGTCGGTGAGTAATGTTTTCAATCTCACTTTTTCCCTACATCCCAGTGTAATTACATAAAATATGTTCAGTGATCATTCTCTGGAGACAAGGGAGCGCGTCTGAAGTGCTGTTTATGACGGGACACTGGGAACGAAGTGGAGAGTTCAGTCTGCGGTGTTCTCACATTTACAGCTGAAAATTCGACCACAAAACCGCCCTGCTAGATTTACTTATTACTTAAAGTAGAAGACTAAATGACTAAATCTTTGTTTGCATTTAAACATTATTTATGTCATGAACTCTCTCTCTCACACATCAATTCATCCTTCCATCAATCCATCATCCCTGTATCTACTTTTGCATCTCTCTTTTCTCTCTTTATCTTTGTACGTATCCGTCTCTATACCTACTTAACTTTCTATGCATCTATCTTTCTCTTTATCTTTCTAAGTATTTCTCTCTCTATGTATCTCTATCTTTCTGAGTTCACTGTGAGCACTGGTTTAACTAGCACAGATCTGTCAGATGCCTCTGGAATGTTCTGGAATGCTCTCATCATTCTAATGAATGTTAAACTGTCTGCAGGGATCTGAATTCTCTCCACCTGCACAATCAGATCTGACATTATGATGCATTCACGCACACATGCATTAAAAGACAGACCAATGACAGCACCGCTCCGTTTTCTCCCCATCTGCCACCACCAAAACACTCTCTCCTCTGAGATAAAAGACACCTTTGAAATATTAAATGGTGCGTAAAAGAATACTCTGCATAAGAAAGCACATTTAAACGAATTCAATAAGTTCACACAGTAGTACATGCAATTATGTATCCCATAATTCAAGTTAACACCCATAAAAAAAAATCCAGCGCTAGAAAACCAAAAATGAACAACAGAAGGAGGGGGTGAGGGAGAGAGAGATACAGAAGCTTTAATTGGCCCCTCATTGAAGCGTGAGCATGGAGACATGGGGTTACTTCCTGCTGCGCTCTCATTGGTTCAGGCCTCAATGGGGAAGCCGAGAGAATCCGACATTTCATTAACAGTTCATCTTTTAATGAGAGCTCTGAGGGACCAATCAACACGCAACGTTTCAACACACACGTTCCCTGCAGAAACGCACACACACGCTCGACACGCAGGACTTAACTGATGCACACACACACATATACCCACAGACGGCTACACTACAGCCAGACCTTCTCTGAGACAGAATTTATCCTGAAGGCAAGCAAGCAGACGAAGAATGAAACGCCTAAACTTACTATCAGACTAACAGAAATCATACTGCTCTACATCATATAACAAACCAATCAGACATGTTCCACTAATGAGATGTAAGACAGAAAGTCTACTGCTTCAGAAAAATGTCTTTGGTATTTATGATCAAGCTTTAAATTAATGAGTTAAACTGTTTCATTGATAAAATCAATTAAGCTGGAGGCTCAGAGCTCTGCTGGATTTCTGGGAAGCAACTTAACTACAGAACAGGTAAAGACTCTACTAACTGAAGTAACTTTTTTCCATTATCAGACATTTCTGTCACACTGTATGTGTTCACAGCTCAACATCAAGGCAAACTGAGGAAATATTAAATGTCTTCTCCTAAAATATCCTGTCTTACATATGAAGCACTTGGAAGTCACTTCATGTAAACAAATGAAAAAATTCCATGTACAGCATTTCTTATCTTATTACTTCTATACAGTAAAATGCTAAACTGTGCTACTTAAACAAGGGTGTTGGCTAGTTTTGTTAGTTGTAGTTACGGTCAATTTCATCCGTTTTAGTTTGAGGAAAAACCATCACTTTCAGATCTTTATTGTTTTGTGCCAGGCAAATAAAGCTGTTTGCTTAAACTAATTATTATATATTTTTAAACAACTCAACTAAACCGGTTTAAATTAGGAGAGACTTGCAGCTCATGAAACTGCATTTTCAAATGCAGCTTCCCGAGCCCTGAAAAATGAGGATTGTCTTTTCTTCTGCGTAATGAGCTCTGACTCTCTATTTGTGTGTTTAAACTTTGCTGATTCTCTCAGCTCCGTCTAACAGCGGCCGACCTCTTGCTGACCCAGCTGTGGCCTTTAAGAAATCAATGCAAAAAAAACACCCAAAGTCATTCTGAGAAATGAACTGACGCCGTGTGAAGCTTCTGCAAACATTATCCGTACAGTAAATAGCCTGCAGGTTTACATATACTCTCAGTCATTCATGACAGCTAAACGCATGTAATACATGCAATAAATCCTGCCACGTCATGCCCACCCGTCCACAGAGGCTATTTCTTCCAGCACGGGTAGAGAATGTAATTGAAAACTTGTGCCTATATGCACAGGAGCTTTGGCAAATAGTAGTTATGAAATAATTACAGGCATGAAGAAACAGTTATGCCAGTGGAGTACTGCAATGCATGCTGGGAGTAACTGCTGTGTCTGGAATAAAGGCACAGGTATTCAAGAAAGGTCACTTAATGTACTTAGTCTCGGCTTTTTAAGTTAAGTACTTTACAAAAAAGTGCTTTATTAAAAGACATTGTTCAATTAAACACTACAAACTAAAAGTCAACGAAAGTCAAGAGTCAAGAAAACTTTCTGTAAAAAAGTGACATTCCAGCAGGGAACAATGTGGGACGTAATTCGATTTTATTTGGATTTTAATAAATTATATCAATTTGGATTGGGTGGTAATTTGTTAAAGTAACCTGTTGCATTACTGGTTAATATCATTTCCTCAGCAGTTGTTAAAACAGAACAGTAGTTTTAAAGTCAACCTGGCTCGGGTGGAGTGTGTGAATGAGGACATTTTCAAATAAACTTCACTGTAATCCTGAATTTTCATTTCAAAGAAACATTGAATATGATTCCATTAACTTCCATTTGATTTTCCTGCCAGGTGGTCCATATAGAGAGAGGCAGAGTGAGGTATTAAGAAAAACCACAGAGGGTGGAGGTGAACTCCATCTCTTCCCTGTTTATCACCCTTATCTTCCCCTACACAGACAGATCAACTGACAACACAAACATAACCACACCAACTCCATGACCCGAGATATTATCTGAGACAGAGAGAGAGAGAGAGAGAGAGAGAGAGAGAGAGAGGGCACAAACATGGCCAACTTCAAACCACAACCTGAGATGAGTGAGAGAGAGTGAGAGATGTGCTAATGTGTTTGGCAGATAAATGACACCCCAGCCCTCTCTCACCTGTACTGACTCTTTCTCTCAGGAATAACTGGAAAGGTCTGATAAGTTTTTCCAGAGGTGATAAAACTGGTTCCAGAACAGACACCCACTCACATAGCAGCTAAGACCGTAAGACTTCAAACACAATGAGCTCAACAAATGAACAGTTTCACAGTAAACGCGAACAATAATCTATTTTATATTCTATTTTTTGGAACAAAATGGAGTTTTTTTTGGAAGAACTCTAATCTAATTGAATTACCCCAACAAATAAACAGGTCTGAATTGAGGAAAAGCGCTACAATTTAAAGGACAATTTCTAGTGACATTGATATTATGGTTAAGAAGTGAAGCATGAACATGTGGAGATTTTACAGATTTGTTAAAATGATTAAATTAGAACACCAGGAACATTTGTGGAAAAATCTTGATTTGGATTGGTGTGAATATGAATGCGTATATTGCTTATTTAACTTTGCATGTGGCCCATCCAATCAGATTTCAGAGGCGGAGCAAGCATACACTGGGCCGGAGTGAATGTGCCAATCAGGCGGCTCACACATCACTGACCTGTACAGTTATAGACACATGCTTCATCTCCAACCTGAACTGCTGAGATGATCTATCTCAGAGGAGATCAACCATCGGTGTGTGTGTGTGTGTGTGTGTGTTGTGTGTGTGTGTGTGTGTGTGTGTGTGTGTGTGTGCATCACAGGCTCTAATTTAATTAACTCTTCTCTCAGAGGATCATTTGAAAATCATCTCATCCAGCTCTGCTGTGTGTGAAAACACGAACCGTTTCTCAGCACCTCTGCTGTTACGAGACTCAAACCTGCTGACTAAAGACTCTTTTTTGTTGTTGTTTCTTTGTGTTTATTAGCACTGTTATTATGATGAGATTAATTTTCCATTTCCTGCTCTGTTCAGATGGTAACTGTCTCACACGGGGACGTTCAGCATTTACAGCAGCAGGCCGCCTGAATCACAAACGTCAGTGAGTTCATATTCTCAGTTAACTTTCACTGTAATTTTCATAACGAATCAAATGTCAGTCGATTTGTTTGGGAGAATGTGATTTTCAAATAATCATATATAACATTAAAGAAAACATTAAAGAAAACAAAAAACGTTAAAGTGATACAGAGAAAAAAGGAAAAGTGAAATCGCTAGTGCTGGTTGCCATTTTCACTGCCGACCAAATTGGAAATGTCACAGTTTTGTGTGTAATTAAATTCCTGCCCAGACCACATCTCTGATCGACTCAAAAAATCATTCTGACAGTCATTACTGATCACTGCCAAGCCCCGAACAGCTACTGTTAGACACTCTGTGTAGCACAAGACCTCTGTCGCACAAAGCTCACCAATTCAATAACAACACAGAGTCTCCGAGTGCCTGCCTCAGTACTGCTCACTCCAGAAATAACTTCTGAACCTGTATCTTCTGTTTGTTCTTCACCTTTAACACTGTGTGTGTGCTGCCTGTATTTAATAGCCCTGAATACCTATGAAACTAATGAGAATTTTATACACAAGAGACGCTTGTTTGAGACAGAAGTTTGAGATAAACTACAAGAATACATTTGTTTCAAATCAAGAGTCCAGTATCAAGCAGGACGTGATATATGATTCTCCATCATCAGAGCCATGATGAAACATGACCATGTGACTGATCACATGACACTTCTGGGTTCACCACATGACAACTTCCTCAACCCCAGTGAATTAGTTGCTATCTGAGGGAGGCGTGAGAATCAAATACCATCCCAGTTTTTCCACTGGCCCTCAAGATCTACTGTTCTCAACCATCTAAAGAAACGTTCCTCAATGGAAACTCAAGTGTTCTGATCTGGGGTCTGTGAGGACCTGAAGACTGACTCTACGGCTACAGATCTGAGACTGACTCCAGTAAAGCTGAAATACAGACTGCTGTGAATGGATAAAGGCCATTTTTATGTTAAATTACTTTTGCTATTTAGTTTAAAATGGACACACAACTAAGTCGTAGGTTAACTTACCAAAGAGTGTAAAGCATGTGGCTCAATGCCACTTTTAAAAAACATGCTCTAGCTGTGTGATTGGTTAAAATTCTGGCTCAACCAATGGCACGAGGTTTGGGTTGCGCTTCCTGTTTATCCAAATAAGGTAGTGCAGCCCGGAAACAATCATTAGTGCCGCTAATAGTACAAAAATGACACACTTCACTTTTAAAGGGCAAGCTTCACTGATCTATCATTTAAGTGTCACTATTTTCGGTCTGTCAGACGCCGGCACTGCCAGCTCTGAGTCCACCTACTGCCTGCTGGAACACTTTGAGCTGTTTAAACACTTTACTAGTGCCTTTAACAGCCGAATAAACCATGAGTCATTACACCTTAAAGTCTCTTATTAATATATGACTCTTTTAATAAGAAATAACACAGCAACACAAAGTTCTAACAAACTGCTGAAGTGTCAGAAACAAACACAAATGATTATTTCTTCAAGACTATTTCTTAATCCTTTCAGAGAACGAGAAAAGGCGTGCTTTTAAAAGAAGCTAAAATGTGTTCATTGTGGAGTTAACAAACCTTTTCTTTCAGCTAATAAACATGTGGAGCTCATGCGTTCTGGCCCATTACAGAGAAGCACACAGCACATTAGGTTCCACAGACGAGAGTCCTGCTGCAGGACAGAAGTGTTATTCACTGTAACAGCCGCTTGACTGTAGAACACTGACAGGAGAACCGTGTCCCGGGTCTACACTTCAGTGTGGGGATGTTAACAGACCGTTAAATGCTGCTGCTCAGCCTCTAGTTATTCATACAGAGATTGTACAGAAACTAAGAGCTAGAGGTGGATGGTATGACCAAAAACAAAGATGGTGATATACAGAAAGTTCTAGTCTCTACGTCTTTACAACTGTATATATATACACACACACACACACACATATATATTTATATATATATATAGTAATTAATGAAAAATTAATTTTATAACATTTTACCACAATAAATTAAATATATGTATGATCATCAGAACGACAGAACAGATTTATGACTTACATATTGATAACAATAACTCGTAATTTCATAACACCTGTCCACCGCCTACTTTTAAACAATCTTGTACTTTTCCCAAAACCATGTCAGCACTTTAACAAGAAACTCCCCAAATCTTTCATATGAGCCTCAGGCCTTAAGCATCATCTGTAATTCTTCAGCCACTCCACGGCACACAACTTCTGTCTCCGACAGTGATTTTCCAGAAGCTCCTTCAAAATAAGCCAGTCTAAATTCACATCTCTTGTCTGTGGCTAAATAAGACTATTCTTCGCAGGAGCACACAGTAATTTCCCCTGAAGCTATCAGGAATTCATCTGTCTGAGGCAGGCTGCTGTTCGTAATCTCGCTGCTGAGGAGCTACATTTCCCCTGACTGCACTTCTCACTTTCTCTCCCCGTGTCGCATCTCTTCTGCCTCTATCCTCCGTGCAGCCGTGCTCGAAGCCCTGCACGAGTGCAGCACGTCGAGAATGAGGAGGGCAAAGGTGTCTCAGTGTAATATATCACTGTTTCTTTTCCTTGTTTGTGCCTCATTGGTCATCAAACTGCATGTACATGCGCCTTTAACTCACTGCTTCAGTGTGTGGACAGATAACCACACCGGTGATGTTCAGAAAGTCTTTAATCAACCTGCAGAGTAAAATGTGTTTAGGGTCATCAGACGCTGGCAGAACCGTGTCACAGCAGTTGTAAGGATGTGAAATAAGGTAATCGCTTCTGTCTGTGTGTGTGTGTGTGTGTAGTATCAAAAAAATAAACCTGCCTGATGCGGCTGCTTTAAAAGGCACAAAATGCAAACAAAATAATGATGTCAGACAACAATTCCATGGAACTTAAATTAGAAAATGTAAAAATGTAAAAAAGTGCCATAGTGTATAAGTGCTAATCCAAGGTAACCCCTCCATTGTCCACAACAATATTTAAAGCCCCCCATAACCTGACCAGCCTGGGGATGAAACCCCTTTAAAATTATCAAACAATTACCAAACAGATGGTTACCATGGTTACCACCTAATACACCCAGACTCTCAGTAAGAGGATAATGTGGGAAAAAATGCAATTAAATTAATTTATCTGACTCAACATAATTCTCACTGAATATTAAATGTGCCCATTGCCCCCGTTGCACAGTCAAAATAATAGATGATAGAGTTCAGTTCAGGTCGGGAAACAGAAGCACTCACCCACACCACTAAAGCTATCATGTCAACATCAGCACCTACATCAACACAACAACAGCACTAAGTTTACAGTGTGCAAATATGTTGTGCATCACGAGCATCAAGAGTTTAACAATGTTAATTGATTAACTCATCCTGTGGCTATTGATCAACAGAACAAACATATCTACTCGATTTCCAAGCGTCACTATTATTATGGCTCACTACAACAGTTTATTGCAGTAAATGTAGCATGCTACCATCATGTTTCTGGACAGGTATGATGGCATTAACCCGGTATTTTTCTGCCTGGGTCTTTTAGAAGTATTTTTTGAAATCGACTGACTGAATTGATTTGTTGGTTGATTGATTGGTTGAAATTAACCAGATTGAGAGAAATAATCAATGTAAGAATAAGGCCATTCTCTCAGTTTTTTACCCAGCCCACCCCACACAGCGATGGCACACAGCTGTGTGCGGGTATTTTGACAGCTCGTGTTGGTGAAACGGAGAAAGTTTATCAGGTGTGAGATCTCCCAGAGATGTCTCTTCTCTTTACCATAATTGACTCCGACAAGCCTGTGCTAGTTTGTTCTAAACAAGAGTAAAAATCTATTATTTTCCTCCAGTTCTGTAGGCATTAACATTTCATGCAACTGCTGTTCTGCTGCTGGAAGTGTTAAGTGAGGAAGAAAAACTGGCTCCTGCAGGTTAATTCCAGCAAAATGTATGATAAACTTTCAGGGCTCTAATCCCACTTCAACCTACTTCCCTAGAACATGGCTGAGTTAACAGCAAATATAATCTCTTAACCGTAATCCTCAAACTTTCACTCCAAGCCCCCAAAGCTCGAAATTTAAAGGAACCGTTCTGAGTAAACATGACATGAACTGTGATTATATATATATATATATATATATATATATATATAGGTTATTATTATTATTATTATATATATTATATAGGTTATTATTATTATTATTATTTAAGGCAAAACTCCTTAGCTGTGAAAAAAATACATAAACAAAATAAAGTTCTTAGTGCAAGTTTTACAGAACAAAATGTCTAACAGCTACAGCACAGAGCGTCAGCACTCTTATTAAAATGCCACCACATAAAAGAATAAATAGTTTCAAAAAAAAGAATTTTTTTAAAAACGAGACAACCTCACTATTGGATTAGTCAAGCATTTTGAGTAAACCCTGCTGCATGATACTCAGCATAATGCACACAGTACATACTGTAATTTAAACTTTAATGCTGCTTATTTGTCTTTTTTGGAGCTAGGCATTAAAAATCACACTTTATTTTCATTGCATGAAAGTAAACAAAGGCTCATACATTCTTCAAAGCACCTACTGTGTGCAAAAAAACAATGAACTATTCCTTTAAAGTGTTTTTTTCGTAGTCGACACTATAAAAAAGCAGACGACAGCACTAAAGATGGAGGCCAGGCCAAGTCTGCAAGAGTCTAGTGACAGGTCGCTCAGAGCAATGAGTTTATCAGCAGCAGGGTGACCTCGTGTGCACAGGCAACAATAAATGAAACCAAAACAAGCTTCCAGTTCGAACAGCTAGCAGTGTTTTAGCCCCTCTCTCTCTCTTTATCCATCTACTGTATCAGTCCATGTCTAGCTCCTTCAGAGGGGCGACTCACTGTGTGTGTAGCACAGATAGTGAGAACAGGGAAGTATGTGTGGGGAAGAACAGATAAATGTCTTTATTTCCTCCCACACAGGAATACCAGAATGTCCACGTCTGAGAGATACCCGGCAGAAAAGTCCCCCGTACCCTTTCCACAACACAATTAAGTCTGGAGCGGTTATTCCTCAGTGTGAAGTTTGGGTCAGCAGGGTTCTTCAGAGACAGCTATTGAACAGACTAACTGTCCGCTTAACCTTTTCCACCGTCACGTTCTCGCCCCAGGTTTGTTGTCTTTTACATGGTTTCCTGTCCCTTTACTCCAGTGATGCATGCTTGTTTCTCATCAGACTCATTTTGGCTCAGTCGTATAAACCAGCTGCTTCTACACATTTATTTATCCTGGCTAAGAGACGATGGGGGGGGGGTTGCAAACAGCAACACGGCCGTTATATGAAGCGTTTCCTGTTGCCTGGACTCTGCTCTCACGTGCACGCAAGAATGCAAGAAAAACACAGAACAAAATCAGTAACGGGCGGAACAGTTGAGTTTGGCAGGGCTGTAAACACAACAATATTTACACAAATTGAGAAATTGGAATATGACTATTTACTTGCCTCCCAGCCATGCTGTACAAAGGGTTTGAATGAGGTCACAAATTTTAAGAAATGAGAACTGTTTTTTTATCAAAGAATGGAAAAATATGTTGTAACAGCATTACACACACAATGTGGGAGCTAAAGGTGGTAACTTTGGCAATTATGAAAAGTTAAGATTAATCATTTTTACTACAGTTAAGTAAATATCAGTATATCATTTTCCTCTACATTTGATTATATTTTTACACCACATTAAGATCAATAGCAGAAGTACAATCTTACTGTAAGGATATTTATTAGGTCACTGGTGGCCTATTGTGCCATATGCTTTGCTTATAATTTTCATAATAACAGTTTGAATTCTATTTCATAGAACACATATTGTTGCATTGAAAGCACCAGTGCTAACCTAAAGAGCGCAATTACTTACAAATTACCCCGTGCAATTTACAACATCACATGAAAAACTTCACAAAGAAAAATCTGTTGAGAATTACCCAGCAAGGGCACAAAGGCCTGTAAATACAGCACTTAATCCCAGAGTAAAGATAACACCACCAACAGCACGTCTTACAGCCCTATAACCAGGCCAGTTACAACCTCACAGCCTGGCCTCAGCCTGATAAACGCTGCTCAGCTCGGGTCAGCAGCGCTGTGAATCTGCCATCGCATTAAAAACAGTGGATTCCCTCCCCCCACTCCTACCAGCAGTGCATTCAGCAATTACCAAAACAGTGCAGGCAATTGGCCATGAAATATGTGCAGAGCTCCAGAAATCAATAGGGCCTTATCAATGGCATAAAAGCCCTGCCACTCAATTAAAGCAATTACGCCTCAGCTTACAATCACTCTCACCTTCGCAGAAGAAGCGACTTTAAGTTGTTTTTGCGCTAATGGAAAAATAAATTGAAGTGATGTCAGCGCTCGCACGCGAACAGGGGCCGTATTCGGGAGGCATAGAGGGTGCGAAGCCCGTAATTTAGTAGAGAGATTGCTCTTTGCACTAGCTCAATGTTCCTTTTAACAAGCTGTTGTGTTTCCTTTGTGAAGCCGGAGCCTCATTTCCGAATCCCAGAGCAACGGAGGGTGCGCGGACATCCCGGTTTCGCTACGTCAGCCGTAATCTTGCCACGGACGTTTAAATGACTTACAAGGTAGCTGCGGAGCTTCTTTGTCTGCTAACGCTGGGCCGTGAATAACAGCGCTAGGAGATAAGAGCCAACAAAAGCGGTAAAGAAAGGGCAACAGAGAGCTCCATTCATGCCACCGCAGCACATCTGTGTTTGATGCTTTGTTCCTTTGCTCCTCTTTCCTGCCACTAAAGCCAAATAAAGTAAAAACATTGTTGAGGGAAAGTTAACACGTTTTCTTAAACGGAACGCAACTTGAACAGAACATTGAGGGAACTTCATTAAAAGTCAGGGAGGAGTAAACTGCAGCTGTCCAGAGGAACGCTTGTTCGACACGGGGCTGAAAGAGAAACAGATACCTGATAAAGTAGGGCTGATGAATGCGCAAGGATGCTCGGAGACAATAAATCTCTGGCTTAGCCTGATGCGCTCTTGGCAGTGGACGGCTCACCACCGAGAGGAAAGCTGTTCAGAGGCAGTCCGTATCTGTCGGCCTTCACGACACCAAGGGGAATTCTGGGAAAAATGATTGAGTCCGCAACAAAAGCAACCCTCGTGGAAAAGGCTGTTCGACGCACTCATTTGCTGCAGAACAGATTAGACTGAATCTGATTAAACAGTGTAAGCGAGAGGCATTTTACACTGGGCAGAACACAGCAGAGCGAGTGGCATGTCAACGTGCAGTAATCCTTTAAATCAGTGAAGAAATTTCAATTAGCACCATGTGTAACTGCATGCTACAGACAGCGATTAGCATGTTTAATGGACACACCACAATGTCTAGCTGATCAGATCAAAACGGGTTTACAATACAATACGGGTTTATTGTATCAGGTTTACAATACAAAGTCAGACATACATAAGCAACTAAACACAAAACACAAGAGAGATTAGCACGTTCATAGTGCGTACTGCAATTTTTTTTCTCACAACTGAACTTAACAATACACACATTTTCACAAAAAAGGAAAAGCTCGTACTAAGTTCAGATTTAGTCTTTGAACAGATTGAAGTGTATCAGTCTGAGCCTACCAGAGTTCTGCAGAACCCATCTACAGTACCTTCATCCCTACAGGTGACTTCAACAAAACGTGTGTTCGCCAACACAAACAAGCTTGAGAATATGCATGAACAGTTGTTTGACCAAAGAAATTTTGATGAAATCCAAAACTTTGTAAGCTCTGCCTGGAATGCTGATAACAAATCTTGTCACCCTTCCAGAACTCAACGGATGCCAACTCCTCAAAATTCCTGCCAATATGATTTTCCTCTCAGGTTCAGGTAAGTTTCTCTGACTGGAGCCCTCTCTTCCGATGCTGGCACAAAACTCTTCCTATCAACCAGCTGGTGGCCGTTCTCCAAAACGTTAACCTTCTCAAATGTGCCTGGGGAAATGAACTGATAACTCGCAAGAGCAAATAAGAAAAAACTATTCCCATATTCTCATGAATACTCATGTGGAGGTAATTAGCCTCCGTGGAGCCAGTCATATCCTTCTTTTTCTGTACTGGCATTTGCAAAGGCCAGCCCATCCTGCCATTGAGGACCCCTGGGGACCGGATAAGCTAACACCTGGCCTTCCTAATCCAAAGATGAGCTGAAGCCCTCCTGAGGACAGTTAACAATCACACCCCCATTTCACTGCCCTGTCCCTCTTACATCTGCACCACATCTGTCAGCCTGCTAACACTCATTAATGATTCCAAACAAGACCACAGCTGCCCGCCACCCTGTTATGTAGCAAATCAACATTCTGTCAGACTGGTGCAGAACGTGGAAATGTGAGGAATCTCAGTGGCAGTAAATATATCATTGAGCAGTTCAATTTAAAGCTACATTAAAAAATTATGCCTTAATATTTATGTCTGTGAATCCGCAGTGGGCAAACCAAAAGAAAGTGTTGCAAGGAATGAAAATTGTCCTCCATAAATTGTCATACATAACATTCAGTATACTGTACACCCAATATACTGTACAGCCAATATATAACACCAAATATACTGTAAACCCAACGTATAACTGCTAATATTTAACATCCAGTATATATAGCGAAAGTATGTGTGTGTACTTACTATGTGTAAGGCAATTTATTGCTGTTATTTCAGGAAATTAAGATGTTCCACTTCACACAGGAAACAGTTATATGCAGCTGCAGTCTGACTGTTCTCTTTTAATATCAAGTTTTTATTACAGACCTCTATCTGATCTCAGTGTTGATCTGTCCAGCCTAATGTTCTATTGCTCTCACATTTCAGCTAAACCCAGTAAGTCTGGAAACACAACTCTCTCCTATCAGGGTCTCTCGCACTTTTGGACCACAGGGGAGCCGTCACAGTGCCCCAAAACACCTGGACAACTGTCGCTCAGAATCCAACTCCACTAACTAATAGACAAAATGAAAAGAAAGTGATAAAGGGGAGAGACCCAGAGGAAAAGAGGTGTGAGACAGAACTGAGTGCTGGAGACAGATCGACAGCCCCTGTCATGTGCTTACAGGCTCAATCAAAATGAAGGCAAATGAAATCGGACTAAAATACACAGACACAGAGAACTGCGGTGTTGAGCCTCTCTCTCACCTGAAGAGAGAAGAACCACAGGTCTGACTCTCTCTCGCTGACTCTCTCTCGCCGACTCTGACATCAGAGTCATTGACTTCTTCTTTTTCATGTAATATCTGCAGAACATTTGCTCCCCCCCCTCTGACAGACACCAGCAATCTGTCCTCAGGTTTAATGCACTCCCTAAATGCAGAGGCGAGATCAATAAACAATTATTTCTCCCTCTCTCGCTCTGTTTCTCTCTCAGGAAATGCTAACACTCCTTTTATCACCCTGTCAATAAATACCTGATCTGTTTGTTTTCATTAATGCAGGTGTTTAAAATTTATTGGATGTGGCAGCCAAATACGAATGTGGAACGGGCCACGCATGTGCCATATTTTTAAATGTGCAACCAAACATACAGTATTCAGAATTACACATGAAGCGGGTTTAAAAATCAAAACCAAAATTGTGTTTCACAATTTATCAGACCAATGTTGTTTCACATGCAGTATATACATCAATATTAGAGGACACAAGCGAGGTAACTTCAGGCCAAATTTGTATTTAATTTTTATGTTTATGTGATGACACTCTTTAGAATCTCATCTGTGTCTCTTGGTTTCTCTTGATTCTCAGTGCAATTCAATGGAAAGCAACTGGAAACATTTGCATAGGTCTTCTGCTTCTCAGTTGTCCTGGAAAACAAAGCCAAGTAATTATATGCATGTCTTTAATGTCAGAAGAGTTAATAACTGTGTCACAATTTGCTCAGATATGCTAAAACAACCAAGTCAATGACCAGAACTCAGAGGTTACAGTATGAACGCCGAAGTTTCTCAAAGAAAGTTCTAACCATCTAACCATTCATTTATATCTCTACCCTCTTAACAAATGTCTCACTTCTGTTCCCTGAGGCATCTGATGGAAAAAAAGATAAATAAACTAAAATAAGAAGTAAAAACACAACTGATGTGTTGTATTTCCTAAGCTATGCAAGCCATGCAGTTTTCCTCTGGATGAAGATCTCTGAGGCCAACGTTCTTTTCCTCCCAGAATCCTCTCAGCAGAACATCAGAGACACAGAAGTCGTGGCTCATCTTCATTTATGTTGAGTGGAACAGAATATGAACATAATTGTTTTGATGGCTCTACTCTCTGCGTTCAAAAACCCACTTCCGCCTCTCAAGATCGTGCTAAAGAAAACTCTGCAGGGCTGTTAACATGAATCACAAATATAATTATGTTTGTATGCATCTCCACTCGAAGATCGTACATATGATTATCCTCTTCATGTTGTACAGTGAATATAAATGTCTTCTTCAAATAACACTATTCCAGCTTTCCCGTTTTTTCGGATGTGGATATTACACTATGTCTTTTGCAACATGAGTACTGCAGCTACTACTGAAACTATGTAATAATAAAAATGAGGACTATTAACAGTTAATACTGTTTTCCATTTTTGAAGAAAATGTGATTGGTGCTTACCAATTAAACACGTAGGCCATTGTTAGGCCTCCCAAAAATTGTAAACACTGTGGGTCCGTGACGCTATCAAAACATTCAGTTTTACAATCCAACACAGCAAGCACAGGCTCAACCAATGCTTGGGATGGGACTATATGTTTGTCCAACCAATGAAAAACCGGGGAAGAGTTTAGCTATTATGTTAAAAATAAACACTAAAATTACACACTTCACCTTGAAAAATCTGTTGCTTACATATTTAATCCTCTTGTACATTAGGGGTTTGGATTAGTAACAGAGAGTGTGAAAGTGAGACACAGGGAAAAGACAGACAGGAACAGAGAGAGAGAGAGACTAATCTGTATTCAGTGGTCTCTCTGTGTCTGGGAGTAAAATAGGTCTGAAATTCTCAGTCAGCATCTCCATTTCACCAGAGTTCACCTTCGGCCCCAATCCGTGTCTTCAGAAACGCGACGAACGTGTGAAACAGACCTGCATGTGCGCTAACCTCTTTACACCCTCCATCGCTGCAAGCTAAGCTTAGTCATGAAGAGGCTGGGGAGAATAAAAAATAAATGAAAAAGAACGAGTAAAATGTGTGTGTGTGTGTGGTGTATTTCCAGGCAATCCATGTGTGATGATTAAACATTTGTCAGGACGGGTAACATTGCTTTGACCCAACTGAGTGCTCTTTCCACATTAGCCATTAGCACGACTAGCACTGACCTCGTAAGAGAAATTTATCAGGGTTGCAGTGAGATCGTTCAGGGTCGCACGCAGCCGTCGCAGGGCAGAGCTAACAGAACTATCAAATAACAGATCAGATCATAGATTACTGATAACGAGTCTGGCTAAATCCAGGGCCCACAGCTTTTAAACGCTGTGGTGGCTGGTCTCAGTACAGTCTAATTGGAACACTAACTGAATAAAACTAAATGAATACTAACTAAATTGGATCAATAAAAGCTCAACGCACCGTTAACGAAAATGCACAAGTAATCGCAAATGTACATTATTATCATAAAATAATATGGAGACGCAGAGAGGAAGATTATAAATGAATCAGAGAACAGCAAATTAATTTGGCCCGGTTATTAGATGAAACTATATAATTGTTTCTGTAGAGGACGCAACAAGAACATTTTTGTGGAATATAAGAGAGGAAATCTGAGAAATGTGAGATTTCAACAACATGAGGGTGAGTAAACGATGGCAGAATATTCATATTGTAGAGTAATGTAATGTATGAACGTATATGATGGTATGGTAATGAATTAACAAGCCCAAATAACTATATTATATACAACAACGCCATAGTACTCATCCAACATACATATTACATATTACAACATACAATAAGGCATTTTGTAAGCGAGGACTGTCTAGAACTGTTGGTTTCATAGTGTCCTGAACACAATGACAAATAATTCAAAATTAATGTGTGAAAAGTCATTCCAACGAAGTGATGTTAACTGCTGAGCTTTGTGAAAAATGATCCGCTTGAGGGACAATGACCTATGGGGAAAGAGAGAGAGAGCCAGAGAGAGAGTGAGAGAAAGTGAGAGAGAACCTCTGGGTCTTTATATAAGTTTGGTTGTAACTGGTCTTTTGACAGAAGTGCTGTAAAAAACCCTAACTAACAGTGGGTTAGTCAACAGAATGACTTGGGAACGCATGACCTGGGTCTCTTTTCACTTGAGGAAAACGGCTCTCCGCTTTTGTCAACAGCACTTTTCAACTTGTAATCCCTTCAGCTATTGTGCCCACTGGAATCTCAGCCTGTTTAACTGAACCAGTTCTGCACGCAAGTCCATTACCCAGAGCTACACCGCTAAAATAAAGCCCACAGGACAACAGCGACAAGGTCCACTAAAAGCGGCTCCCTAAAAATGCAAAGACAGCAGGGCAACGACAGGAAAAAAATCTCTCTCACACGTTCTCATTCTGTAGAGAATTTAAGCTTCAACTTTCTTTTCCAAAGCGACTTACAAATGAGAGAGAATTTAAACGTTTGCCTTAGGAGCCAACAATAAGCTCAGTCTACAAAGCTTCACTTGGAACAGAGCAGTCGAATATTTCTCAGTACCACACAACTGCTTTTCTACTGTAAACGGAACACTTACGGTAAGAAATCTGGTGTCCCAGAGAGACATTTCTTTTTGTGAGATATTATGACAGCCTAATTGTCACTATGAGGCTCTTGAGATCAGGCTGGAAAAGCTGGTGGAGAAAAGCTCTTTTTGCCATTTTTCTCGGTGCGACAGCAGGGTCATTTGAGTGGAGGCAGCACCACTCCACTAGACTCCTGACCTCTGACTGATTACAGAGACCTTTCAATTTGTTATGTTTTCCACTTACGGACTCACACAAGACCAAACATTTGGCTTTTCCATCAGCTATCTGTCATGTAAACCACCAGCTTACTCTCCAGAAAACTAATCAAATAACTCAAGCACACTGTCATATCATTTGACTGGGTATATCGCTCATTTCAAGCAAGACTGTTTGACATCTTCTGTTTACATTAGTAAGATGACTGTGATTTACTGCTGGATGTGATGCAGATAAAACTGTTCAAATAAACAGACTGTCAGCCTCCAGCACAGGAAACCACTGGCTGATGAAGGCAAAGAGTTCCAGGAGAGTTCTGTAGTTACCAATTTCTACCTTATGTGAAGAGAAACAAAACCCAAGTCCCTTTTGGAAAATAAAAATGAAAACAGTAATATCAATAATGGTCTTATAAAAACAAGCAAAGACGATGTAGTCATATATCTTTATGCATGAAACATTTGTTTATGCATGCATTTATGTATGCAGCTTGCAAATGAGATACTGCACATTAATAAAGTTCTCCTGTGGGTTCCAAAAAGGGATAAAACTTTTTTGGGGGGAAAAAAATTAAAAAAATTCCCCCCCCTTTTTTAAAAAAAAACCCCCCCAACCCCTTTTTATTTTTTTTTTTTTTTAGCATTAGTGATTCGTTAACCCAGCTAACAAGTTCCCTAACATTTCCAAAAACATAATTTTAAAAGTTCTAAGATCATTCAACATTTATGTTACTGCAAGATTGTTTTTGATGACTTTGATAGAACTTTTATCCAACTTTTAGCCAACGTTCTGATAACATTCTCTGTTAGATGGGTAGATACCTCAGGGTTTCTAAGAAAAGAACATGGCAATACAAGGCAATATGCATTTTAATTTTGTAAGACTAAGCAAAAAAGTAAATGAATTCAATACGACTTCCTTTATGTATACATGTATGTATTTATGCATGTGTTTGACAATGTATTTATGTATATAACATGCAAATGAGCCTTCACTTATCAATAAAGTTCTGTCGAAGGTCGCAGGGTATCTAAACAATCCATCACTCACTTCCATTTACCACTTAAGCAAAAAGAAAGAGTCTCAAGGTTCTGACCTTCAGTAAACCAAAATTAGCCACCCCATAATACAACAGCCATTAACATAAACAGAATCTCTATGACATTAGCATGACCAATCAAAAGAATCAAAAGAAAACTCTGTTAACAAGCACACAAATAACGTCTTGTTCTGCAGTGGCTGACCCTGCCTTTGCTCTGCACATATTTCTTTATTAGTGTTCTTTGCTAAGGTTGTCCGTCGCAGCAGGAGTGAGGCATTCACATTATGGAAGAGGAGAGACAGGGAGCTGAGAGGTGGGCGAGTCGTCTGGATCTCCCTGTGGTGTTCTGGGTAGGAGGCAGCGGAGAAGACCGAGAAGCTTCAACATTACATAAATGTTGTATGATGTCTACTGAGTCAGTCTGACGAATCGTGTGGGTTGACTTGGCAGCCACAGGCACATTTTAGCAGGCTGGGTTAGCATGCTTCAGTGAGCACACTTGACTTCCTGCTCCCAAGACATCCTACCCCTATTTTTCAACCCTATTTGTCCTTCCTCATTTCCTTCTACTATGCCTTGTTTTTTTCAGGTACAGATCACAGAGTGTTCGCATCAGTGTGAGAGAAGCCGCTTTTAAATTGTTCAGTGATCGGCACCAAAAACCATGTTAATGTAAAAGCAGTTTTACATCACAGCATAGTGAGTTTATCACGTAATTCCAATACAAAATGGTTCATATATATTAAATAACAATTAGGTAATACCTGTTTTGGATGATCCAATAAATGAAATAATTACCAACTGAAAGGTGCTTGAAATGATTTGCACATTTTCTCTTTCTATTCCAAACCAGAAGGTTCAAAACAATTTGAATTCAATAAACACTGAAAAATGTGTTTTAAAACGCTTAAACCAGTCAAAGTAACATTACTAAAGAGATCAGAGTGTAAATTCTGTGTTCAAACAAGATGCACAGTTAAACGCTTCCCTTAGCTCTACCATCGGACAGAACAATTAGCCACCACAAAGACAATTCATTACATGTGCAGAGATCCACACTGGACAAAGTCAACAGCTTCAACATAAAGGAGCATCTGAGTGAACTCAAATCTGAAAGCTGGTCTTTAAGCCCTCAGACACGCCCGCAGCACAGCGTCTGGAGCTTTGATCTCAAACAGCTTTGCAGCTAAATATATTTGTCCAGGCGTCCAAGAAAGACAAAGCCCCTAAGCCCCCGGTTCTTTGGGTGGGAGAGCCAGAGAGAAACATTCCTGACCCATTTTTGGAGCATTCATAAATCCCGTCGATCTGTCTCAGCAGTGTGAAAGGATAATGATCTATCGTGACTCTCTCATGTTGTTTCTGTTTTTTCTTCCCTTTTCAGGTGGGGTTGGGAAGATTCAATGTATGTACACACTATTGCCACACAAAAGCCCCAGTTGTCATGGGTGATGGGTCACAGGTGTTGTAAAGGGAACCATTTTGGAGCTGGCAATCTATCTTTAACACGACCCTGCCTCTCAGGAAAGAGAGACGCCATTTTTACGAAGCACTGATAATGGAGTAATTTATTGAAACTGAGCATTTTGTGCCGGGCCTAATTAATTCTGCTGCTCTGTGTTATTGCTGAGAACAGAGAAAAAGCAGCAATATAACAGAGTTAGACAGAGAATTAGAGAAAACAGTATTTGTGTTCCGCTGTTTAGAAGACAAACATCTGCTCATCATATACACGCGGTCAATGGCACTCAGCACCAATCTGAGAGAAGATACTCACTGCAAAAGAATCAAACACACACACACAAACACAGTGAAATTTAGATGTTTACATTTGCACTGAAAGGTTACACACAGCCAGTCTGTTGCTGTCATATAAAATTAAGCCGTCAGAAAGCCTCAGTTCTACATTTTTAAAGTCCCTGATTCACAGAATCCGTGTAAAGAAGCTTACACTGAGTCGTTCATGTCTTTCATGTTTAGAGGTGGAGCGGATCAAACAGCAGATCGTGTTGCAGGGAAGTTAAGGTTAAAGTTAAGAAACTTGTACCTTATAATAACTATGACCCAAAAAATAGTGGTCAGATGGGTTACCTTTAGGAGTTTTGATTGCTGATTATAGCCAAATGTGTAAAAAGTCCTCTTACCAAAACCAAAAGACAGGCAAGCAAATACAATCATATAAGAAAAGCACAGTTTGCTCATCTGACTCTGTTTTGCTGTTTACAGAGTCAAAGTGATGTCACAGAGACAGGTGCATCTAAGGTGCATTCGCTAAGCACTAATCCTGGTAAGCTAAGTTTGTAGGGTAACCCAAGCTAGTAAGTTTTGCGTAATGCTCGCCCACATGCACTTTGCAGATCGTTTCTAAACTCCTGGTACGTCTACTACACCCCTTTCTCCTTACACCCCTTTTGCCATACTTTTTTAATAGGCCTTTTGCTCCTCAGTGACACTCTCCAATCCATTCTGAGTGGTTAGACATTGACCTCAATTTCCCAGAAGCCCCTCTGTTCCCCAACGCCTGTCTGATTGCTTTTGGGGGAGATGGCCTGATATCACCCGCTGTTTAATCTGCGGACTGGATACGGATGCGACTCTTCAATGTCATACAAATTGCTTTCAGCTTTTTCCTGGTGTAATTTCCTGGCTCATATGGAGCTCCTTCTGAGATCCTGGGGTCCGACATACCCATCCTCCCAAACTGGGGCGAAAAATAGGAGATAAAATTGAAAGGGAGAATTTCTTCCTTGTGAACTGTTCCAATTAAAGCTGCAATCTGTGACGTTTGCCTCTGTCGCCATTTCTGTTAGAAACATAAAACTGCAGGGAACATGATACTTTATTACATATCTGACATATATGTATCATTATGTCAAATAAAACCAAACTGACACTTCCCAGGAAATCGGACCTGACAGCTCAAATTATTAATTATTATTATAGACTTACCATTGTGAATCTGTCATGTACTTGTTCAATAACTGATTTCTGTTCATTGTTAAGTTACAGATTGCAGCTTTAAAATAAAAATGGGTGCAGGTAACTGTGTCAGCCATGTAAAAATCGAACCAGAACAGGATCTCTGGTTATCACTAAGGAAGCATCCCATATCACCCTGAAATCTGTGTGTGAAAACAGTCAAGCCTTGCTATCCACCGTCAGGTGTTGGGGTTTGTGTTTATGTTAGACAGTAAAGGGCAAGATACAGAGCGAGCAATCCCAGAATTCCAAGAGACTGTATCTTCACAAGCCTGAAAAAAATCCGGTTGCACTCTCTTGCTCCTTTCATCTAGATTTGTGCCTGGAAATGGTGGAGATCGCCGGCCAACCACAGGGAGAGCACGCTGCCGCTCCATAAATTTCTCTCGGCAGAATGGGCGCTCGGCCAACGAGCTTGTTTTATTTGCTATAATGGCTTCCTCTTGGCAAAATATGAGCTGAAGAGAAGATGGGGGAGGATGTCGGAGAGCTACTAAGGAGAAGTTACATATGTCAAAGACGAACGGCTATAACTTCAGACTGCAGACACACAAAACATACCGCAGTAGATCTTCCCTACAAGCTTTGAATCGGTCACCCCACTGGAAGTCAGTGTAAATCAAGAGTCGAGGGCATCGTGCCATCAATGTGTCAAGCCATTTAGCCTCACACTGCTTGCTTCGATCCACAGACTCTTCACTCGGGTGCCCGCAGCCTTTAGTGAAACAAACCACCATCTGCCCCGATCAGTGAGAAGTACGTTGAGTTCATAACCTATTCAGAAATGATAACATTACCAGAAAGACAGTCACAGTGATGGGTCAGAATCCTCAGACACAGCTTCATTATACATTCCATGTACTGTATTTCCTACACCCACAAGGTTGGGTTTTACAGCCCTACTGTGTCTGGAAAATCAATAACATAAGTACTCTCTTATATACTTGTACATATGCCAATAATGTATCCACTTTCTAGAACTGCTCTGTCAACCATATGGACCTAGATTTTGCATGTGCATGTGCGTACCATCCATCTCACACAAGTGTACACGCAGACTATGTATTAAACAGACTGCACAGCTTTACATGTCCACAGTGCCACCCTGCAATGGTGGCTGGTGTTATTTTTGTGAGGTAGTAAGGACAAGAAATCATGGAAAAAATTCAATCAAAATTCAAGAGACTTCAATCCAAATTAGAACTTGCGCGCTCACATGAGCACCACAGCTCAACATGCCAGAGAAAACATGCTAACCACTAGGCCACGGCTCCAAATGCATTCTCATTTTTTAAAACCAAGATATACTGTTGGCTTGTGAAAATGGGAGGGGGGTTCTGTATTTCCAAAGCACACAGAAACGGCTCCATCACAAAAGCTCCACATGAAACTTTAAGGTGACCAGGAGCACACTGCTCTCACCATACGGCCCTTTCACAAACTGTTCTCCGTTTCCCTCCTGCCAGAGACAAAGAGTCTTAGATGTTGGTGTTTCTCTTCAATTCTCACCATGATATTAAATCCAGAGAAAAATCTCTTTTTTATATTAGCATATAAAAAAGAACATATATGCACTAACCATTAGCTCAAAACTACTCTGACAACTGCACTGAAAAGTTAACAGAACAGCACAGTGCCACGAGAAAGCAGAACAATGTTTAAAAGTTTAAAGTTGCCCGCAAAAACAAACCTATAAGCCAGTGTAGTAATTATGAGTCGGTTCTTCTAGTGAATCATACAAAAAATTCACAACTTAAAAGTTTTAATCAGTCTACTGAATTAAGTTAACAAGCTTTAAAACAGAATTCTGTAGGAAACAGCTTGTGGGAAGCCAAACTGAACATATTCACTAAAAAACAGATAATTATGTATCTTTTAATCTGTGATTCCTTTCTAGTCATAATAAACAGTCCCAAATGTGCATTAATCCTGAATCAAACAAACACTGTCGTCTCTATTCAAACGGCTGTAGAATCACTTTTAACTATGTCCAACACAACTAGATCTACACGTCCAGACTCTAGGAGAATCTGTAGGATCACTATATGACTTCCTGTCTTCTGTCTTCTCTCACCTGACTCAGGTTTCCCTCATTTCCTGTGATGGCATACATGCAGTGGCCCCTGGGGCGCATCTGCACACTGTGACTGTTGCCATTAGCATGACAATGGCACATGCAGGCCATCAGTAAGCAGGACGTCCCTGCTGCACATACGTGAGATGCCTGTATTTTGCTCATGTGGGAGGGTAAAGCAGCTAGATCTGTCAGTGCTCGGTAAGGTGACAACTTCTGAGGCACACGGAGGTGAGAGGAGGAACAAAAGATGTGTAGAAGGCGGCAAATGAGGGCTGAGATGAAGGACCCCAGCAGAAGGTATTCATTAAATTATTTTTCTGCCAACAAAGCTGCCATCTTGTGAGGATTCTTTCATCCCGTTATAAGCCAGTCTAGCAGCCAGTTCATGGCGGGTTCAGTCTAAACAGATGAGATGGGGTTCAGTGCTAAGCTTAGAAAGAAAGCGAGACTATGATAGGACTGCCAGTTTAGCAACTCACTCCTGATATTTGCCATTTATATTGAGGGGAACAGCAGAGAGAGAATAGAAAGTGATCAGGAGAGGAAAAGGGGAGAACAGGACAGAGAAATGACAAAAGTCTGGTTTGGGGCTTGTTCCCAAACGCCGCCCTACTCTGGTGAGGTAACGCAGTACAGAACATCAGGTCCCAGATCATAGTCTGCTGTAAAACCTGCATCAGTGTGCCTGCAAAGTAAGCACTTGGGAGTACACTTCTGAAACCTTAAATGACAAATGAGACACAAGCAGTATGAATTAAGTGCACTGTGTATGTGAGACAGGGTCATAATAATGATGCCTGTGTGAGAACCATGGCTGAAAATCAGAGCACGTGCAAGAGCACAGCTTTGACCCCAATTGTTTAATGTTTTCTTGATCGCTTCAAAAATTGAACATGAAGTAGTTGGAGATTGGCGAGCTTTGCTCTTATCACAGACAGACACAAACTATTTTCCCCATTTTCTTTCTTCCTGAAGAGATATGAACCTGGCTCAGAACCCACTGCTGCTGCTGTCCAGCATGCTGGAGAAGTTGTGCGTTCTGTTTCTCCAGAGTCCCAAAAGGAAAGACAGAAGCACACGGTTTCAATTATCCAGCCCTGAACTGTGCGCTTACCAATCAGCAGCCACGCATCGCATTACCCCTGAGGCGGGATGAGATGCTAATTCAAACCGCCTGCGCTACTGTCAGCAGACATCAGCGAGCGCTACCCAAACAAGCTACATCTATCCTTCAACATAAGGCTTGTGCCTCAGCGAAAGCCGCTGTCGCACAGCTCCAACAAAATAAACTGGAAAAGGCTTGTTAATAGAAGCGTTACATTGTGATTAGCCGCTAATCAGATATGGACAAGAGCCCATTTCCACAGTGTAGCTGGCCCCAGCGAACGACCACCAGCTTGTGCCAGCCATTGTAAATCTCCAATTCCAACAAGCAAATGTGCAGTTTGCTTCTCTGCTAAAGTGGTGGGCGTCAACCTGACTATTGGCTATTCTTGCATGGTCATGCCAAAGCTAGCACTAACAATTTTGTTCTATTCCTCACCAGATTTTAGCAAGGAGTAATGAAAGCCATGTGTTCTGCTATGATTTTTTGCATTTTGGGAAGAGAGAAAACAAACTGTCTCCACCTTGATACGGCGGTTTGCATTCACAGTGGTGCAGAGATGAAGGCATGTGGAAGGGATTTACAGATAAAAGAGCTTGGAGTGGTTTATAATACAAACAAGATCTGTGAGTAATGCAACCGTTAATGATAATCAAAGCAGATTTTCATATAACGTGGTGACCATAACAGTTTACAGGAAACAGGAGGAAATATTTCAACTCAACACTAAACAACAGCTCTGATCCAAAACCAGCATTTGAAGACATGAACAGGTAGTCTTCCAATGTGAAAGCTGATGTAAAAGGTAGACAGAAACATTACAACTGTAAGGCAGAATCACATTTACCCTTTACAATGAAGGCAATCCCACAATGCATTGTGCTAAAAGAAACGACAAACCATGCAAGAGTATAGTGTGTGTCTTGTTCTATGCTTCTATTGCATCCGTTTAGCAACATAAAGTCAAAATAAAGTCTACTAAATTTATTCGAATCAAATCTAATGGATTCTATGTAAGCACTATGTGTGACGCACAGTTACTGCCTATGTACAAATTATTTGACATTTTTGTAGGGTGTGTTTGTTCACAGAGGGGTTTGCACTCATGCATTTTACATGGTGTGATAAAAACGTTAAAGGACGCTCCCTTCACTAAAAGAGTGAAAAAAGACATCCCTGTGACATCTATCTCTCCTCCTAAACACCACCCCTCCACCCAAAGCCGGATGTCAGCCCTGCTGTATAACCAGTTTCCCGCGACGACCTCTCGTTCAACCGACTTTCCCATCAGACGCAGAGCAGCGTGGCCGAGGTCGCAGGTCTTTGGCGTGCTGCCAGTCACAGCTAGCCACTCACTAATTGCGACTTCTAGAGTTAGTTACTCTGACAGAAAACCTCAGTCTGAGGTTCACAAGACACAATTACAGAGACGGACAGGTGATGAGTGCAGCTAACTGGGGTTAACTAGACCATTTGTCCATTCTAAGCAAGAGCTAATAGTGTGCACTAATTAAACACGTATTGCATACTCTAAATAGGGAATGTACTGTAAATTCTCTCTACTCTAGAGCGAACAAACCTCAGTACTCACAGGAGACAATAATGTTACCTTTAAAAATGAATTCTGATTCAGGTAGCTAGCTATACATGTCACATTTTAACAAACCTAACTAACCTGCTCAGCCAGATTCCCTTCAAACTCGAGCTCACTCATGACAGCAGTCGTGTGGAGATCTTAAACGAGAACACAGGCCTCAGGACAGCCACAGTCGGGTTGCTTTATAAATTGTGTTGCGAGACATTTCAGAACGTAATGCTGCGTGAAAGCGTGCTCACGGAGCTAGCAACATTCCCGTACTCACGCAGAGTATGTTTGGGGCCTTTGTAACAAGGATAGAAGGAAATAAATGATGACACATCCCCTCTTTCACACGCACAGTTTAACATGAGTCACGAGCTTGCCAACTGGAAACCATTATCCAATTGAGTGGAATTAGGACATTAACATAATTAAGGCATTCACTACATTTGATGGGGAAATAAAGCTTATTTGCTTTCCATTATTTGGATTCCATGATTGTCTGTACATTCCTCTCTCTCTCGCTCTCTCTCTCTGCACTGTGCTATACTTTACGCTGTGGTGTTCATTTCATTAAGATCACCTTTGTGTTCTCTGCCCCTGTACTAGAGGCCCATTGTCTGTATCATGATGGAAGGATGAAAAGGATATTTAGCTCAAATTTCTGCAGTTCCTCTTTTCAGGAAAGGACAAAAATGCCCTTCCTGTCTCTCTAAAAACCCACAGATCCACCAAATTCCAGCTCTAAAGCATTTATCCACTGTTACTGTCATTTCTGACTGGATTTGGTTGCAAAACCTCTTTGGCTTTGTCCAGGACACAAACATGTACTTACTGTATCCTTAAAAGAGATGTTGAGCTCTCAATTCCTAAATTTCCACTTCCTTCCCAATCACAGCCTATTGAGCACACATTAAAAAGCTACTGATGTCTTGAAAACACACAGCATGCCAGAAGATCCAACAGTTGTAGGGAGTGGAGTGAAGTCTGGCATTAGTGAGCTGTTTCTTGTGTCCAGATTGTAGGCGTCTGAGAGATTCTCACACAGCTCCAGACGTTACGCAGGGCTGTGCGGCCTCTATGCAAACACAACAGCTGATAATAGCAGAGCATACATGAACATTACTCCAATAAAACAGCAGAATACACAGCACTTTGGCAATAGATTCGAAATGTCAAACTCATAAATAAAATGGATGTGAGGTTCATATTGGCTGATGTATATCATTAGCTCATGTTGAGCTCCTAGACTGTACATTCCAAATATTCTGTGTTATCTTCTGTCTTTAGACTCTGTCCCATATACATTTTGTCTGATTACATGTCTGATATATATATATATATATATATATATATATATATATATATATAATATATATATATATATATATATATATATATATATATATATATATATATATATATGACTTAACACACTTCATGCAACCACAATTTATTAACTGTTTTGTTCCATTTTCTACCAGACACTTTTTTAACAACAGCTTTCAATCGACCATCACAGTCTGATATGATGCATTTTTACTCCACTCGACTCGCTGGAACACAAGCAGGCCACCAGCATCTGCATGACAATGTGTTGTAAAACCTTTCAGTGTCTCAGTACGGTGCTTTCTTCTCTTCGGCTAACAGAGACGCTAATGCTGCCACTCTGCAAATGCAAACTAACAACAGGGTACAAAAACCCTCTCGGCCTCTATTTTACACACTTTTTAGATTGCTGTTGCCATTTCTCCTGTGCCTGGCAGTTTAATATGAGCAGTTAGAAGAAAGCTTATCATTAAAAAAGATGGCATCGCAAAAATAATAAAAATGTGTGTTAAAATGTTTACGGCCAACAGTCATTTGAAATAAAAGCGCCTCTGTGCCGCAGTTCGACTCTGTGTGTGGTCGAGAGAAAGAGAGAGAGACTCTAAGGTCAACACACTCTTTGTTTTAAAGGTACTAAAACAACCAGGTTTCCACTGATGCGACTCAGCCCAGAAAAACAACGACGCGTTTAACTTCTATGATAGGACTGGATGAATGAAATCTGTTAAAAAAACCACACCTATATTAAAAACAGCACACTGATTAAATAATCAAAAAGTGAACAAAATGATCTTTAAACAGATCTGTGTCTGAAATCTAATCGGACAAACTCTGTTTTAAATCAGCCAATACACACGCCTGTGACCGCACATCATCTGAATCTTACTGTACAGTTACGGCTGGACAACTGAAAGTGGCTGAAACTCACTTAGCCTAAATCATTACATTTCTTTAGTGGAAGAATCATTTTGCAATAATTATGATAATATGATATACAGTATGATAACATTTTCATAATAATATCAATGATGTACATATATTACAAATAATGAAATGATCATATTTTTCATTACATTTTTCATTTATTTTTAGTGTTGTTTTATAAAATATGTTAATAAGTAACAGTGATTTCATCATGGTTAGGAGGGTTTTGGGTACTCCACCTGGTTTAGTGTCGCTATTAGTGGAGCATTTCTGCTATTTGAATTGATATACTATGAACATTAAACGTCTTGCATTAGTGCTGTTTAGACAAAATATATACAAATCACTTAGAAACAGCAGCAGTCCCATCTGACAGTGTACAAAAACTAACTAGCGAACAATTTCCTTTTACTTTCTACAACCATTGTGTTTTATTTATGTTGCCAATAAAAACTTACTCTTTGTGACTGTTCCCACTTGTTCCCACTGACAGAACAGAAGTCAAACTAGTCTCAGTTTAACTAAAGGTAAATGGAGGAAACATTAAGTGCAGTAAGCAATTTCTTAAAATGCTGTTTAAAATTGAAACACAAACAAAAAACGTTGTATTTATTTGCTGTATGTCTGTTCTGTGTTTGTTGAAAAACAAAAGGTGCTTCTTTAACAGTCCTGGCTTTGTAAATAGAAGAAAAACAAAGTGGATTGAGCCGATTACAACGCCACCATAACACTCCTCTAGCCAATCAGCAACAGGGGCGGGGCGTATGCGCTTGCTGTTAGTCATTACCTGTGTTGTACAGCGTGTTCATTATTTTGAGGGCGGAGCAATGAAGAAAGGATATCAACAGCGTTTCTCAGAAATCTCTTACTGCACCTTTAATGGCCTCAGTCCTATCTCAGCCATCGCTGAAACATATTTTTTTGAAACCCAATCAAGATGAAGATTATTTGATTGTAATATAATACTATCATATAAGTATGCATGATGATATAAGCCAAACGTTTGGAAACAGGAAAACAGTACCCAGATCACCTGCAGAGATAAGGTTTATGTGAAGTATTCTCACAGCACCTTTTATTAACTGCAGCATATCGCAAACTTTAATTTCGTCAATTAATTGTGCAGTCCTAAAAAACACCGTAGCAAAATAACAAGCATAAAGAAACACTTAGGTGACACGTACTCTGGAGGGTGTGTAACTTCCTGTTTATCTAAGACGACAATCCTGAACATGACCCTCTGAGCTCATGACATTCAGCTGAGAAACAAAACACGTGTGTGTGACAGACAGCAGGAAATTACAGGTGTCACTCAGTCCAGCGGACATCTCTTTTGAGGCCGCAGTTTTTCTGGTTTAGTGTTTCAGAGTGAAACCGTGTTTCTGTATACATTTCAACTGCAAGCTCCTTCCAGCAGCTTCACAGAGTATCGCAGGCGCCAACGAGAAGATTGCCGTGAAACGAGGCCCTTCTACTTTCCACACCGAACAAAACCACAAACACAAACCTCGAAAGCATCTCACAGCCTCATCAAACTGTAAAAAACTGTCACCTCACTCTAAAAGACATCATCTAACCTTAAAGATGGAAAAGTCGGGCTTCACCTGAGAGCTTCATTTACACATTAAAGAAGAGAAAACTGGGACACGTTATTTTCACAGTGCAACCCTTCCACGACTCCAGTGAAAGCTGAGAAGCTTAAAACATAGGAGGGCAAGTATCTGGGTTGAGACTTAGATACAGTCCCAGCAAACAAGACCCTGGAAAAATCCAACAGCTCACAACACAGAGCCTGAACCGACCTACTGGACTTCAGTTAGAACCAAGAAGAATTTTACAACCTGATTCCACAGAAAAAGATGTACAAACCATCTACTGTATGTCCTAGTCTGAAGAATCTATGATGTAACATTAAAGAACCTTTTTAATCTTTAAACAGCCATTAGGCCGTCTCAGCACAAAACAATAAACAATTACATGATAACTGAAGCATTTGAACTTGTCAAATTCAACCACTCAGATCAGATTTTCATGTATGAATTAGGATAGATGCTTTTATCCAAAGTAACTCTGTGTGTTCCCAGGGATTCGAACCCTTCACCAACTGAGACAGAAAGGATAGAGAGAGAGAGAGAGAGAGAGAGAGAGAGATAGTCAGGGAGATGATAGTCAGGGAAAATAACTCAGACACCAGGCCATATCTGTTATTTACAAGCAGACAGTGTAGATACTCCACCACCTCCTACACCCCATTCATTTACCTCTCCAACACTGCTCATCGCCATGGATACCTCATTACTACACTGACACGCCCTGGTCAGCGGCCTTACAGAGGAAATTCAGTAACTTACAGAATGAACAACAGCAGAAAAGAAGATCAACATAGCAAAGAAGGAGAGAGCAGCAGCAGGAGATAAAGAGAGAGCAGAAAACAGCAAACATGAATTCATCTCTCGCCACCACTATAGACAGAGTCTGAGACTAACAACAAGTGAAGCTCAGATCAAAAGAGAGTGCTTTTAAAAAGAGGATGAACGAGGCAACAGCTTGAAGAATCAAGAGAGAAACAAACAGTGAGGAACACACAGTTAATGATCAGGGTAAGCTCTGCGTGTGTGTGTGTCCACCTGTGTGTGGACGTTAGGGACAAGCGTCTGCTGTGCTGCATGTAAGAACATGGAAGTGTGTTTCTCGGGGGAAGTACTTCAGCCGGAGGTGGAATCTCTGAAACATCTCTCACTCTTGCTCTTCTCCCTTTATTTTTCTTTCTCTCCATCTGCTGCAGAGACACTTTCATATTCAGAGAAGCCAGGAACAAACCTGCACATGCCCGACTGAAGCATCACACACGCCTCATTGCGCTGCCAGGGGTCCAGACGAAAGCAGAGACCAGCGTCCCACAGTGGGAAATCATCGGACTTTGAATCAATGTGGCAGAAATGGTTGCGAGGGGATTTTGCTTTTCGTTCCAGGCCACAGACGACTGCCATCAAACAATGTGTGATATCACAACACATGGTCAATCAGAACATATTTTATGTTTAATACGCAGCTAAGTGGAGCAAGATTTTGGACCAATGAGATTTCATTGTGGGCGGGGCTCTTCAGAAGGGTACAATTCAAACCAAAGGGCAAATGATCACTGGGCCTGGTTAAGACACACCCTTCTTTTTGCTAAGAAAGCATCACAATAATTTCTTCATACTGATGATTATGGATTTGATCAACCCCGTAATCCTTTAGATTAAATTTACATTACAACTCATCCTGCACTGTTTAGACTAACTGGTAGAGCATTGTGTTAGCAGCACAAAAGGTTGTGGGTTTGAGTTTAAGGGGACACAAATACTGATCAGACGTGTAGTGTGAATGCACTGTAAGTGGCTTTGGATGAAAGTGTCTGCCAAATGCATAAATGTAAATGTAATGTAAATAAGCAGTTCACACAAAAATGAAATTTGTCATCATTAACTCAGTATTGCTCCAAACCCATTTGACTTTTGTTCTTCCTCTGAACACAAAAGGACATAATTTAATATCCATTTGAGTAGATTCAATACAATGGCAGAACATTATGACACACTGTAAAGTAAATGATGATGACAGGATTAAATAACATAAATGACAAAATAAAATGAAATGAAATTACTTGCATTAAAGAAGGGCTATACCTGGAGACCACAATATCATAGTAACCAGCCACCTAGCGAACACTCATTAGCAAACCACGCTAGCAACAAACCAATCCATCACACCTTAGCAACTGCAAAGCAACACCCTGGCAACCACCCACAACACTAACATTATGGCAGAGAGTTTTACCCAGGCAATTATCACTCGCACTTTCTCCAGACAATGTAAAAATCTGGTTCCTTCTTTCTATTCTCAAATTTCCCTGACGTCTGCCTGTTTAACGACGGCCCTCTCTAGTTAATGAACATTTTTAATGACTGCAGGTCTGAGTTTGTCCTGGTAATCTGTGCAAACAGATTCTGTTTAACAACCGTGAGCACGGTTAGATGGACGCTAGCGCACTGGCTCAGATTTGGCAGAGGCTGAGCACTAACATGACTTTACGGTTGTTCACGGACCGCATGCTCGCTGCATAGAAACTACTGCTGTAAAAGTAAACAGATTGCGTCCTGATACAGGAGTGAGTGCCAATGGGCATGAAATCCACAGCCCCGGGAGATGATACAAGATCAGCATCATAAAAGCCCAGATGGCTTATAGCCCATGGCAGACCTGCAAGAAGTATGGATGTCCATTCCACTACGACCAATTACATCTCAACATCTCCCAGGAAGAAGAAATAACTCTGCAAAGCTGAAAAATTTGTGTGTACGTGTGTGGGTTTGTTTTGAAACAATTTAAACTGACTGTCTGAAAAGTGGGAAGAGCTACCACACACCAACGCACTGCAATATGAAGAATGTCCAAAAAATGTGCTTTATAAATTTGTTTCATAATCATGATCTTTGTGGTGAATCTCTACTAGATGCTGATTTGAATCAATGCTGATCTGAATCTACACTGAATCAGTGCTGAATCTGTGATGAATCCATTTATAATCTGAGCAGAGTCTATGCTGAATCCATTTTGAGTCAATGTTGAATGTTGATATTAAATCTGAGCTGATTTTATACTGAATTCTTTGGGCAGTCAATACAGCTGCTGGACCTGTACAGCAAATCAATCAGCTGTAAGTCAGCACAATTGGGGCAAAGTGTGTAATATTTATAAGTAATATGTAATATTTATTAAGTCAATATTTATGCAAATCAACTATAAGTAAAGGTGCGTTCTGACAGTGACAGATCTGACAGTATGAAAGAATTATGGCCATTTAATCGCTGCAAATCATTTTGCTCATGTAAACAATCTTTAACCCATTTTTGGGTCAACATTGCAAAGAGTGTTAACCAGTCAGCCCTGCTCCTGGAGGCCCACCAGCCTGCAAAGTTTAGCTCCTGCCGTCATTGTACCCACCACGACAAGCTAATCAAGGTCTTGAGGTGTACTGGAGCAGGACTGGAAGTAAACCCTACTGGATGTTTCTTCCTGGGGTCTCTGAAGCATTATGTGTTTGAATGCTACAACATGTCAACATCTGACCGAATTTTCCCAGATTCATAAAAAGAAAGAAGTTTGCAACATCACAGGCGTCTTTTGTTCTCTTCCTGTAAAACCGCCCATCCACCATCCTGGACTTCCATTAACATTCCCGTCTGTCTGTCATCAGAAACGCTCATGCAGGCAATAGCATCAAGGTACCTGATGACCACATGTGCGAAAGCGCTAATGAATCTGCTATAATGATGAGGCAGCAGCCGCTCTGGCCAGGAGCCACACGCGCCCATATAACACACTGCTGCACTGCACACACCCCCAATCTGGCAACCTGCTGTAATTAGGGCCAAACCGCCCATTTCCCATCACCCTGCGTGGTTAGAAATCAATACTTAATTACCTCCAGTACCCGCCTCTCCACAAAAACACTAACACACACACACACATATATGCAAAGTACCACACACGCCAACACACACCAACACAGATATGCACAGCACCACACACACATATAAAAGTTTAAAGCAGCCCAACATCCAACCATTCATTTGAAAACCAAGGACACTTTTCTCCTTGGTTTCTTTTCATGAGGAACTCGGTCCAGTTAATTAACAGGTTAATTGATTAACAGTATGATTAGCTAGCACGTCGAGTGGTCTGCTTGCAAAACAAAGGTAAAATACAAACAAAGAATATACAATATCATAATCTACAGTGGTGGCTATATACTATTATATAAAATGTACTAATTAAAATTTGTTGTAATAAAATTGTTCAGACAATATATGTCATGAAATGGTTTTGACTCGTCATGAAAGGTTTTTGACAGGCACTACATAGGGTACCTGTTAAAATTAGTTTCAGCCAATAGAATCTCTTTGGGGTCCTGAACAGACTTAATTTGACGGCCGGTCAAATTGTTTGTGACACCGGTTCTTTTCTGTCTAACTGGAGATTACATTTATAGCACAGGCTCAGAAATATTGGTTTGTGATAATTCTGCAGAGGTAAAGAGGTCATAACTCAGCCTTAATGAGAGAGCGAGAGAAAGAGAGAGAGCAAGAGGAAAAATAAAAAGGAAGCCCAATCAGCTGTACATTTCCTCATCGCACATCAAAGATATTACCCTGCCTGCCACTGGAATTAAAAAAGAGACAACACCTGACAAACTGTTTTTTGATGAAATATTAATGCTCGCTCTAATAACATCAGCTGGGCCCCGCTGACCTGAAGCTGATTTTCTGAGATGAGCTGATTGCGTGCGGCAAACGCTTTGAAATCGCTGAAGCTGAGGAGGAAACGCTCCGTTCAGTCAGAAGATGCATAACATAGCCAAAAGGGCAGAAATTCACAGCATAAACACTGTCAGGTACAGGAAGTTAAAATCCTCACACTGAAGATCTGATCTGCCACTGGAAATGTTTAGTTAATGGTTTTATCTTCTGCTTGCTTAGGTAAGAATTACTATTGTTAACTCTCATACACAGAGTTGTGAATGCATTATAATCTGATATGTAACTCATCCCATATCAATGAGCTTCATCTAGAAAATAGAATATCACAATTAACTACCTATAAACCAATCAGAAAATCTAGCAACACCCTAGCAACTCAGAATGCATCACCATTTTTAGACCAGAATTGTTTTCTTATCACAAATTATTAAAAGCTTGATTTTCTTCACCCGTTTAATAATCACAAATGAAATATTCACGGCTAAAGTACTGCAAGGGTTTCCACAAGAACATCTACGTATGAACCCTGAAGTCTACTCAGCGGCGCCAGCCCCTCAACTAATCCAGGGGCTGGCGGGGTGAAATTAAACCATTATGGCAGAGCGCTGGAAGCAGCTTTCATTAGGAGTAATAAATGAGCTGCTTTGTTTCTCAGGCTCCTTAAAACTCAAACCCTTCTTTCATACGTCCAGATCTGTGCGCCCTTTGCGTCCACAACCCAAACACAGGCATGGACTCGGGTTTCACCTCTGTTCCGAGAGCTGGCAGAAGAGGGGAGCAACTGAAAAGAAAAGGGAAAAAGACCAACTAATGAAACAACTGCATCTATTTAAGCAAGTACACAGTGAGAGAGGAGGAGGGAACAGAGGCAATTATTGGCTGCGCTCTGGGCAGGAAGCAGAACTCTCTGTCGCTGCCTGTGCTGTCTCAAGTTTTAATTAAAATGCCTTTTTCTCTAAAAAAACACAGTCCCAGTGAAAACAGACTGTGTCAACAGCAGGCTTTAATGCAGAGATGGGGGGAATTTTAAAGAAATAGTTCATTTAAAATGAAAACTCTGTCATCACCTTCATGCGTCCAAACCAGAATGACCAGAAAAGGATCATTTATCCAGAAAAGAATAAATGTATATGTTTATGCTGTTTGTTTTATATCCAGTACAGATATACAGTGACCAGGGGTTATTAAAGCTCTATAAAGGACAAATGAAAAGGCACAATACAATCTTTCATGTTTGTGTGCACTTAAACTTGTCATGTGAAGACACCAAAAATTATTTGTCATACACCATAACTCATCATAGCATGGCAAGACTGAATATGAAAACAAGTGATTTTCTAACACAAAGCCCAAAATAAAGACTCAAATATAATCTTTTTTGAACAATTTCTGTGACACTTTACAATAAGAAAGACATTTTGGTTAACATTAGTTAACTACATTAGTTAACATGAATTAATAATGAACAATACTAAACATGCTAAAACATTAGCTAATGTTAACAAAAATGAGTAAACACTGTAAAAACGTAATGACCATTGTTAATTCATGTTACCTAACGCATTAACTAAATGTTAACAAATGTTGTATGTTATTGTAAAGTGTTACTATTATTTGTTTAATCAGGCTTGGAGAGTGGTCTTCAGAAAGCTATGGGTGCATCCCTCAATAATCAATACAGTCTGTCACGAGTTCTCCTGTAGAAACCCTGAGAGGATCTCATATCTGCTGACTGGACACAGCTCAGAAGAAATAAAACGATGCTCTTTCTGCTGATTCCACTTACACATATTCACAGTGTCCTCAGGCAGGTGACTCCTAAATCATCTGATAAAATGCTTTTTAGAAGGTGGGGGTTGTATTGTGTGACTCAGGGCCCATAAATCCAAACAGACAGCCGAGCTCTTCCACAGGACACTGGGTTTAAAAACTCATGGTTCAGTTCAGCAAAAAACGTTTCACCTTCAGATAAAAATTCAGATAGCAAGTCACAATACTCTCCAAGCTTTCTTTCCATCATTTAACAATACAACCTAAGGGTTTATTTCTTATTTCTTTACAACATTCGATCTGTCTTCCATCACTTCCATCACCTTCTGGAAATAAAGCTCACTGACATTTAGAGCAACCACATCTCCCGTGCCTTATTTGTTCTCTGTTCTCTTTTAACATGCAGAATCAAATTATGGCGAGCAGCCTGATCAGCGTGTATCTTAAAGAGAACTATATGGATATGCATGGCAGCTGTAAATGTGGCTCATGCATGATGCTTTATAATGGACAATTTAGAAATGAAACAGGGAAAATAACATTTTGAATAATACCACCAGAGGGCGCTCTGCTGGTGAGACACATAACTGTATTAGATAAAAAATATCAAAATACAACAAATGCCTCTAATATCTTCTCTTTTGTGCAACTAAACAAGCGTGATTTGAGAGTGGCTTAAAAGTCCACACATATGCTGGGGCGACAGTAAACTACCAGTCATAATTCACAATGTCTATCTGTTCAAATCTGTATGAACACACACCGGTTTGGTTTAACAAGGCCATTTCAGAGCTCGTTTACCAAACTAGCGATGCTGAAAAAAACACCAAGCGTGAAGTGAGACCAGCGGCGGTCTAAGACAGGAAAATCAGAACCCATGAAAGACAAGAAACCATCAGGGCTTTGAGGTCTGCCAGTCCCACTGTGATGTGCACACACACCCCAACCAACCATCTGGCTGCTGCATCCAGAGGGTATGAAGATCTCTAAGGGCCAGCCATTCTTCCAATGAGCCACATATCTCAGATGCTCCAAATCGATTTATCAGGGTCCAAAACTGTAGCAGATAGCATGTGCATGTGCATGTGGCCCCCTGAAAACATATAAACTAGTATAACCTGCAAGACTTCCTCGGTCAGGCGACTTTACCATCCAAGTTGAACGTGCTGGTTAACAACCGTATCTCTTGTAAGGTCAACAGGTTTGTGTGAGGATTAGATTTAGGCTACAGTAAATATGATTTTAATATGAAAACATTTGCATCTATGGGAAGTGCTCGATAATATAGCTTCAAAGATCTGTTTGTGTGTAACATCCACCAACAATTTCACAGTCCAAGACAAATTAGTTTTTGCACACTGCTTAGATACTCCGGTAGACCTGTAAAAAAGAAAATCAAAAGAGCTGGGTAATATTTATTACAGTCAACTTTGTGAAAAACACAAAACTGCAATTTATTCAAACAAGTCATGAGGTCAGAATCATTCATAAAGCCACTGCGGCCCACTAACCCCTTAATAATCTGTACTAACACCTCCAAGTGTGTCTTCAGAAATCCTTTAGAGAGACAAACTCCAGATCGAGGGTGTCCTTTCTTAAAAAAAAACCAAACTTTTATCTCTCTCAAGACCTTTTTTTCGAGCTAGTGTTCATTTAGCGTTCATTCAGACTGAAATGAGCATTCTCACTAGCAGACGCATTAGTGAGTTTCACTCTGCTGACAGAGAGATTCAGGAAATATTACAATGTCCTTTAACCCTTCAGTGCACAAAGATGACTCAGTCTGTTAATGATGAAGACGATTAGAATAAACTGTATGAAAAGAGCCTCGCTCCCCCCGAGCATCAGTGTGTGTGAGGTATTAACTTAGTACACGGCGCTCTTGAATACTTGATTCTGATTGGACAGTTGGGGCATTCTGAACTTTTCTCTTCCTGCTCACATATTAAACAGACTGAAGTTGAAAATTATAAATTGAAATTATTTCATGGCCATTAATGTTTTGTTTAAGTTAAGTAATATGTAAAGTAATGAAAACATTACCCAAAATAAAAAAACCCTGAGGTTTATATAACACCTGATTACAGATTACAGTGACTGCTAACAAACAGTTAAAACTAAGAGTAACATAATACACGGGTCACCTTAAATCTCAACCTGTCTGACACAGAAAGAGAGGGATAAGATGAATTAGCATGCCTTAAGGAGAAAAAGGAGAAAAAGGAAGAATGCAGTCAGCAACTGTAGCTCATTT